>JH152675.1:355434-382976 GCA_000226015.1 Mnemiopsis leidyi | reverse complement strand
TTTTCAGGTCCTCATTTCGAGCAAGCTCGACTCCCAGAGGTGTGCACTGATTGTTAACGGGTGTGTTATGTTGTGGGTGGGCCGAAGGATCAACCAAGCTACATGATGTGTACGGAGCAGATATTTGAACGGACACGATTTCCACTGATAGTCAATTCAGAAAATTCATGGGCCGGCACCGTGCCGAGTCGGGTATGATCCGACAACCTCTGCATTGTCTAGATGAGTGCTCTACCAATTGAGCTACCGGCCCTATAGAATTAGATAATTAGAGAATAAGATAATTAGAGAATTAGAGAATTAAAGAGTTGGAGAATTAGATAATCAGATAATCATATATCAGCAATTAAGAGAATTAGAGAATTAGAGAATCACAGAATTATAGTAATTTAGAAATTACATAGTTGTAGAGAGAATTATAGAGAACCTGGTGAGCCGAAATAAAATTTGAGTAAAATTTTCAAAATGGAAAGCATTATTTCCTGAAGTCAGCAGTTAGGTGTTCAAAACTTTTCATGCTCGAATGTGTAAAAATGTTTTGACAGAATAAACAAAATATTTGTACGCATCGAAATTTGATCTGCACAAATCAATCAACTGACCTCCAAATGCAAACCATAGCATAACAAGCAAATCAAATACTTATCTACTACCAACGTCACAATATTTTAATTTCCCGAATTTACAGCACCTTTCAATTTAAAGCAGTAAAGACAACGAAAATTTCTCACAGTAGTCACAAAGGAAAGGACCGTACAGAACAAATCAGCATTTGCGCACTCTCGTATGCAGAGGTGTGACAAGATATGCTTATTATGCACATGTATGCAGATAATGGTCAAATATAGTATATGCTACTTAGCGGCAAAGTGCGGTTGATTGAGTTAAAATGGAGTGAAAATTAGTGCGAGTAAGCGCCTCAAATCTGTGAAGACTAGAAATGTACGGTTAAGCGCAGCAAGCTGTGCAATACTGGTGACCGTAATATGTGTGGTCTCGTACAGACTTCAGCCGATCAACGGAGTAGTAACATAAGTAACATAAGAGAAGCAAGATAAGTAACAAGTTAGATGCAAACAGATAAACAAAAACTGTTTACTTCATGAAGCTGAAATATTTGTGAAACACTATCCCTTAGCTTGACAGAAATGCAAATGAGAGAGAAACTTTTTAAATTGCTGAAAGCAGCTTTGAAGTTTTAAAAAAGAAACCGGCACAATGCACTCAATATCACAATGGATTTAAAGGAAAATCGGCTGTTCAATGAAACGTTTAACTTCAAAGAATGACAGTTCTAACTTTGCTGGTGCGTGGAGGGCAACGCTGATTGGTCGAGGGAACAAATAAAAACAAGGTTACAAATAAATTACAAATAAAAACAAGGTTACAAATAAATTACAAATGAAAACAAGGTTACAAATAAATTACAAATAAAAACAAGGTTACAAATAAATTACAAATAAAAACAAGGTAACAAATAAATTTCAAATAAAAACAAGGTTACAAATAAATTACAAATAAAAACAAGGTAACAAATAAATTTCAAATAAAAACAAGGTTACTAATAAATTACAAATAAAAACAAGGTTACTAATAAATTACAAATAAAACAAGGTTACTAATAAATAACAAATAGAAAACAAGGTTACAAATAAATTACAATAAAACAAGGTTACAAATAAATTACAATAAAAACAAGGTTACTGATTACCAAGCCTGGCTTGATCCCATGTGTTTTACTTCAAGTGACAACAAAAAAACATGATAACCAACCTTTTCTAAAATACTAAGCATCTCTGTTCGCTCTTTAAGCAACTTCTTCTCATCAACTCCCAACAGATTTTCTGTCTGCTTCTGAAGATTGAGGAATTATATCTGCAATACGGTTCGCGTTACGTCAGTTCTGATAATCTTGCAAATTAAAACTGGATAAATCAATTTCTATTTCGTGTTTAACTAGTCAATAAAATCTGTTTTATTACTATGAAAATTTATGATATTATTATTACCCGTAGTTTTTCAATCACCAGCTTGTTCCTGAGGGAAAACAGCGTGTGAATAACTACATATATAAATTACATCATGTCATTATATTAAATTACTTATTTTAGCAATCTTTCTTGTGAATAGGACTATAAGGTATGTAAACATAATTTTAGTAACAATTTAGACAATGTTCTGGCAATATTTCATGCAGTATTTTAGCAATTTCATGTTTTATGTTCTCGATATATCGTGAGTTGATTATCATACAAAATTGAAAATGATTGGTGGTGGTCCGTGGTGATGCAATGGATTCTTAAGATTGAGATAAAGGTCATTTTTTAAAAATCGGTGGGGCGTTGGCCTTTATAATATAAATGATAAATTTGCGATGCCAAGGAGCTACGTCAATCAGAATTCTCATTATTCAACTATTTTCTACCGTTGCAAAAACAAAGGATTGTCGTAAGGCACTGTGATAGATTAAGCGGATTGAGTTGTCAGTCGAAAGTTAGCGCCTTTGACGCAAACAATTATACAATGTGTAGTTTATCAAGGTGTTTCCTTGCAAAAAAAACCGACACCTAAGACATTTGATGAAAGAACCTAGAATGTAGTGAAGTTTAGGGGAAGCTCGAAGGAGGGAAGGTATTACATCATGTTTGGCAAATTCAGGTGGTATCCAAATAGCAGCATTACTCTATCATATCAAAGAAGAAAGAGCAATGAGCTCTTTTCTGGCGCTCCTTTCGTTATTCGTATGTCGTGGTAAGTGGGAAAATATCTAGGAATTAGGATTGGTCTGTCAAAGAATGTCGAACAGGCTATATTGCACTTTCAGTTTCAACTGATCCAGGTTCCTAGACCCAACCTCGAATTTGAGGTTAATGGGCTGGCCCAGTGCACGTGCGTGACTGCGTTTATACTGCGCGTGTGTGCACGAAACAGTACACGTGAACGAAACACGAGCACACCATAGTCGAACTTAGTGAATTTAGAATTACTCCGATCAGTTTGTAATCATCACATATATTGTAATTAAAGGAACTGTCATATTAAAGTGAGTATGATTGGAAAATAAACAGTCAATACGTACGTACGTGCGCGCAAAGCGTTACACTAGATTTTAAAACAGACATTTTCACTGATGAAATATTATCGCGCGTTACAGATTACAACCTCAAATTTTTCCAGAGTCTTGTCTGAGGTCTTGCACGGGAACTACTTAAGTTTGTACTTGCAAATTGACTGAACTATCAAGGCACTTGTAGATTAGCAAACACCAAGAGTAATTCATTCCTTGCCAATCTACATTCACAGTGCTTGACTTTGTAGGCGGACAGACAAATAGACAAACATACAGACAGGATAATAGCGCCAGTTGCGACGCTTCATTGGAAATAAAGTGAAAAAATGTTGAAACAGACAAATTCTCTTCATGAAAGCGACTCCTGAATGCCTTAAAGCTCAGATTCTATGCACAATAGCTGACATGCAAGAGTTATATTATGTCAAGACAGAATACTGGCGCTGTAAACAGTAAAGCAAGTAATAATGTTCGGCGCGCTAGAGGGCGGCTCCGCATTGACTACAGATGAAACTGCTACATCAAGAATTTCAGCAATAGTTACGTGTGTAAAAACTGGGAAATTGAAACTGTTACATCAAGAATTTCAGCTACAGTTACGTGTGTAAAAACTGGTACATTAAAACTGCTACATCAAGAATTTCAGCAGCAGTTAAGTGTGTAAAAACTTGGAAATTGAAACTGTTACATCAAGAAATTTAGCTATAGTTACGTGTGTAAAAACTTGGAAATTGAAACTGCTACATCAAGAATTTCAGCAGCAGTTAAGTGTGTAAAAACATGGAAATTGAAACTGCTACATCAAGAATTTCAGCTGCAGTTACGTGTGTATAAACTTGGAAATTGAAACTGCTACATCAAGAATTTCAGCTGCAGTTATGTGTGTAAAAACATGGAAATTGAAACTGCTACATCTAGTATTTCAGCTGCAGTTACGTGTGTAATAACTTGGAAATTGAAACTTAAATTGTAGAGTGAGTAACTGTAGTAACAAATTGTAGAGTAACTTATCTTTTTAATCATTTTATTTTCGTTTGTTCTTTTGAGTCTTCTATGTTCTTATCTTCCTTTTTTGTTGGAATTTTTTGGGGACGGGTAAACTTTTTGAACCGATGTACTTAGTATCTATTCAATCTTCGTTTAAATATATAACATTTTTCGATAGTTTCATCTTTGAAATTTTGAAGGTGCCCGCTTGCTGGCCGGTAACTACGTTTTGGTAACCCGTCATTATAGCATTATGTAACAGCAAAGGCCTAAGTTTAAGAGCACAATTCAACTCCATTGTGTTGATATATTTATTGCTGTAATTAATTGCTGTAATATTTTGAAAAGTTTCCAATAAAAAAAGTCCATTGTGTTGATATATTTATTGATGTAATTTATTGCTGTAATATTTTGAAAAGTTTCCAATAAAAAAACAACCTTCATTACACGGTCTGGCCTATAATCTCAATACTTAATGCTTTAATGTTCATAAAGAGAAAGGAATAAATCAAACTTGTCGATTCGCTTACATAGATTCCTAATTCTTGAGTTATTATCTTTAATTTCGCTATATTTCGCAACATTTTGCAACATTTCGCCACATCACTATTTAATCCTCGACCAGACATCCACAAACCCACATACACATATTAGTAACGACTTCTTTACACGTGTAATATGCAGTAAACTATTAAACTTTACCTTATCTGAGAAAGACGAACGTTGATAATCGCACATAACATGTATGCTGCATTTTATGCTTATCAAAACTGAATAATTAAGCAGCCATTTAAACAGAACACAATAGAAATGGACCACAGGATATTACAACAAGGCACGTCCGTAAAAACGGGCCGTTTTTAGACACAAATATTTAAACAAGGAATATGAGTGCGGTTGTGTGTGATTGTGTGTGATTGTGTGTGAGTTGAGTGAGAATTGTGGCAAGAATATGGTTAGGACAGGCTATTGTTTTCCCGCAATTACCGCTATTTTCCAGGATAGGAGATGCATCAGGTTTTTTTACGCTGCAGTACATAGCTAAGTAGATTGCTAAGTGGGATTGCTAAGTGGATTGCTAAGTAGATTGCTAAGTAGATTGCTAAGTAGATTGCTAAGTGGATTGCTAAATGGGATTTCTAAGTGGATGGCTTAGGAGGTTGCTAAATATATTGCTAAGTGGATTACTAAGTAGATTGCTAAGTAGATTGCTAAGTGGGATTTCTAAGTGGATGGCTTAGGAGGTTGCTAAATAGATTGCTAAGTAGATTGCTAAGTGGATTGCTAAGTGGATTGCTAAGTGGATTGCTAAGTAGGTTGCTAAGTAGATTGCTAAGAAGATGCCTAATTTTTACATGCTCATTGCACGGAATATGAGACATGAAGTTAGAGTTTTCAGTATAGTAAAAATAGTATAGAAATATACTTGTACAATGTACATTTTACGTGCCTTACTTTTGAAGAAGAGTTTTCGAAATAAATTCGCGGGTTAGTTAATTGAGGGAGGCGTTTTTTTGGGCGGGAGTTTACAAATTATTCATATCACGTGATTTAGCTGCTTGATTTTTATTGGTCGTACAGGCAGAGGGTCAAGATTATTCGAGAACTCTTTCTTTTATCGAACACACTCTCTGTGGAACAGGATTCCTGTTGACATACGGGATATAGCGTGTACAATAACCTTTAAAGCACGTCTTAAAGCGCATCTATGGCAAACTTTAATCTCTGACTTAGAGTCCAAAGATCCGACAACCTAACAACTCTAACTTACTGTAGCGTAAAAATATTAGTGTTAGTAAAAAGTAGTACCGCGGACGAAGCGTATATAATACTATATAATCTCATCAGTGGCAGTCTGCGAAGGATTTATAATTATGAATATCTCATAAATTCTATATTATAACACAGTGTACTGACATATTAAAGCATTTTTGTCGCACGACATTTCTTTTATAAATGATAACTCATTGTCATACCTATTCTATTAGTATTATAGTATTATTATTCACCTCACCTGGAAAAAAGTTTATGGTACAGTATGAATTTATTTTTCATATATTACAATTTTTATTGACGTGTTCTTCTATAATTTTTTGAACTTGAGCTTACTAAGAATAAAGTTAATTTAACTATTTCTCTCGTTATTTCTTTTTGCTAAGGGCCCATATTTTGCGAGTGTGGCTTGCCGCACATCTTATCGTGTTTTGGTGTCCCGTCATATTTTACAGTGGGAAGCATTTTGATTCGAAAAAGTTTGTACGTTACATTGCTGTTCTGTAAAATTTGAAAAGTTTAAAAAAAAAAATTACCCAACTTCTAATTGGACAATCGCTTTTACATAATACGAAAGATTTGTTAGCCACCCCCGAAAATACCGGTGTCTCACGTTGCAAACCCCAAGTTTTGAGACCCCTCCCAGAATTCAGAAATACCGTTGAATCAACATTGAGTACTTTCAAAGCCTCAAACTTGGGACACAGCCAACAAGATGCTCTCTCTAAATGGAGAAATGTTAACTTGTTTGTAACGGGGTAGTGGTTAGCAGTGTTAGCTATCAGCTATGTAGTCATTACTGAACCGCACCTTTTGTCAAACATAGACCATTATTTGGGGGCAACTCGTTACTTATCCCTTTGTTATACCTGATTAGACCATGCGGAACTAAAGCTAGGCAGGCCAAACTTTTACTCAGAAAATGGAGGAGGACTTCTTATTCTTAAGTAGTAATTGTGGCCGTAGTGAAATTTTCTTCAAAATTCCGCCGAATCTCGAATCAAATGGTATTTGCTTCAGCAGTTTGTATAGGTACGATCTATAACTCCCAAAATAGATACATTTCGAACTGCTCTGAGAGATTTTAGCTTCTCCAGTCTCAATATCTGTTAATCCCTACCAAATCTATCATCTTCAGTATTTTAGTGGTGTACTAATTCACACAACCCCATAGAGCTTAAAGTTGACCATCAAATTAATTTCCGAAGAAAATCTCGATTTGAGGTACAGTAATGTAGGACACTGTATGATACAAAACAATACCCCCCCCCCCCCCCCCAGCAAGGCCGATTATACGTTCTCGCTATCGTAATAATCCCGCACGTGTCAGCATGTTCTGTTGCTAAGTACCGAGCTGGTAACCATGTAGCACGTGAACCGTGTCACGTGTCACTTGACACGTGACACTGACGTGTATACAGGAACGTGGACAGAGATTGCGGTCTCCCCGCTGCGCTCTGACCTAATCAAACTCGGTCGACCGAGCTCTATACAGTTCCCTCTGGACCAATCAGAGCGCTGGATTACAGATCACGTGGAAAAGAGACCAATCACAGGAAGCCCAGGCTGGCCACCCCCCGCCGCACATTGTAAACGGCTGATTGTTTCTCTATAAAGGTCGGTTTTGAGTGCTTTCCTCATTCAACCGGATCATAAAAACAGCAGAGAAAATAAATTTGAAAAATCCTCTCGAGGAACGAAATTCTCAGAAAACCATTATATTGCTATAGCCCTAGAGAATTATAGGGTGCTATATGGTTTTATTGCTTACTTTCCTCCTCACTTGGGTATAATAAAATGAGACAGCAGAGATCGCTCAACACACGCACGGAAAGCTCCAACGTAACCAAACTTCGACAATGTCGCATGAAACTATGTAACATTTAACAGGACTGTCTCATGACATTCATTACTCCTGAACCGCGGTTTTTATAGCTTTGCCTCACCGGGATGTCATGGTCAAATGGTCAAATAGTTTAACCGAGACCATGATTAAAATTTCAATATAATTATGGTCAAATAGTCCAAATTTTGACTGTGACCATAACCAAGACTACGAAATGACAAATCCAAAATATATTGAGTCCTTTTCGACTATCATCATGGCATACAAAAAACAGACTTCTTACTTTTCAACTTCTGAACTCTTCATATCAAGAGTTTTTCTTAGCCCCTCAGCTTTGGTGTTAGCTTCGTTTAAACCTGAAAATATTTAGTACGTTAATCGCACCCAACTCTATTCGCTAAATAAAATTTTCAAAAATGGTCATTTCAAGTCTGTACATATAACGTTTTTCACTTCTTTTTGTCAAAAATGACCATAACTAAAAAATTTGCGTTCCTGGAATTATTCATTCCTCAAGTTTACAATGTTCACTTACTTCTGGTGGTGGTTTCAAGAGTATCTTTGAGTGCAACCAGCTCGTTTTGGGCGTCTCTAAATGCAAGCTCCAGCTTCTTTGTCTTCCTGCAGGGATCAACTGTAAGTAGAAAGTAACTTGGATATTCGTTTTATCTTGCGCTTTCATTTTCGTTATCATGATAACTAATTATGAAAAAAACATTTTGCTATAATAAAAGAAAATTCCACTAGAATTCAGCGGCTGCTGTTACTTTGATACACTACCAATGAACTTTGAACGTTTTACCTTGAAAGATACAACCCGGTACAACCTTGGTATATATTTTTGTAACAACGCAGATATTTTCGTATGCCACATATCATTGAGGAATGATTTTAGCATAACAATATTACAAAAACAATTTTTTATTCCTTTCGATTGTTGTTTGTTTTGAAGTCTAGCTGAGCCGCGACAGATATGGTATAATCTAAAAAACAATGCTGCCTTCTAAATAATATTCAGTTTTTTCGTTTCTTATTGAATGACAATACAGTAAGTCACTAGACCTCTCCGAGCAATGTGTCTAAATTGAAATTATTTCCTTGTTAATTTACGTCTCAGCAGATAAAAAGTCTGTGTTTTTTTCTGCAGCTCAGACGAAAATATAATTTTGATCTTAAAAAGGAACGTAATTTTAAAAATATATAAAATATGGATTTTAATACTTTCAACAGCTACTCTTAAACAAATAACTTGAGAATGAATACGAACGTGTCTGTTTAAGATTATTTCGAGTAAAAAAGTTCCCTTTAAGATCGCATTTCTTAGTCTCACAGATCTAAGACACACATTAGTACAATCAGTAGACCACCACCTTAGTAAAATGTCACTCCTGGAGTGTGCTAATACATCATGCATAGCTGGACAGGAATTATCTCCGGCGTATTGAATTCAAAGTAATTAAAGCACCTGTGGCAGAAGATTAACTCGGTTGCCATGGAAACGTAACAGATGACACATAGCGACGAGGGATAGAGTTCTTGCTATTTAATCTCTACGATAAAGGTGATGAAATGTAATCAAGTCCTTCATAATCACATCAAGGGTGTACAGATCATAGTCATAATGTCCTACATAAGATGTCAAGGGGTCAGAGGGGATGAGAATACCTTATATTTTGGGAAAATGACATAAAACGGTTAGGTAATTTTCGACATTTGATGGCCCCAATTTAACTCCTCATATCTTTGTTTCACAGAAATGCTGAAATGAACTGTCTGACACTCAGAAGATTCTAGCCTTGTCTGTTCTAACAGGAATCTTACAAGTCTGACTTTAATGAGCAAGTTGTTGGGTTATAGGGACAAAAAGACGGGGGAACGAGCGGTGTAGGGAAAGACTTGGTAGAAATTCTTATTGTAGATTCTTAACCACCATTTTATAGTTAAAAAGAAAAAAGTTGTTCAGAATCACGTCAACTTGAAGCTATCAGTTATGTGCAATTTCGGAACAATATTTTACTATTACAATCCTTGAAGTATTTTTGGGATCGTTTATTAAAAATGTTCTGAGGTTCGATAATCCTTTTCGGCTGATCAGGTGTCAAAGTAAAAGGGTCTTTAAATGGGACTTACACTTTAAATCAATGACATTTCTGTGTAAGTACAACTTCGTCAAAAGCTCGAATTATTTGCATAACAGTAGCTAGTAGTGCTGAAAGAAATATTTCGCTATGTCACGTGATGTACCGAGAAGAACCATCGCCCTCAGAACAATGAGGCTATAAGTACGGCCAATGAATATTGAGCAACGCCATTACGATAAGAAAGATGTTTGGCCCTCCCTAAAATTATACTGGAGGGGTCTCGAACTTATTTGTGAACAACTACTCCTCAAAAATACCTCTCTGAATTAAAACTAAAATAACTCAATAGGGTACTGTCATGAGTCACATCACATGTCCCTCTGGTTCAGGGGGAGGTTTTCATGGACCCTTTTTTTTTTTAAGAGAGGCTGGGTCCCAGGGTATGGCCAGGGACTCACAGGAGGGTAGCGCCAGGGGGTGCTTTGCCTGCCTCTGGGGAAAAGGGGGTTATGTGGGGAGGAAGGAGGAGGGAGCCCCAGTAAGGGATTAGGGTGGGAGGTGGGGGACCAGAAGGGAAGAGCCGGGATAAAAAACTGGATAAAGCCTGGGTCGGGTAGAATACTGGGTCCGTCCAGGATTATGTAACTCCAGTATTATCAAGGTCTTCAGGGTCCATGAGTCGTCTTGTCTTGTTAACATAATTGATAATAGTAGTAATGTGAATGTTATCAATTCATGGACCCTTGTGCCAGCCCCTTCTTCTGAGGGGTCCCCTTGCCGCGGGACTGTTGGGCTGATGTCCCTGAAGGTGCGGTAAACACTCCATCAACCGCCGCTTGTCGTCTTCTAGCCGCTCATGTCATGTTCCTGGAGGTGCGGTAAACACTCCATCAACCGCCGCTAGTCGTCTTCTAGCCGCTCATATCATGTTCCTGGAGGTGCGGTAAACACTCCATCAACCGCCGCTTGTCGTCTTCTAGCCGCTCATATCATGTTCCTGGAGGTGCGGTAAACACTCCATCAACTGCCGCTAGTCGTCTACTAGCCGCTCATCTGATGATTTTGTGAATTATAGACCTCTGCAATGGACAGTGGAACATCGAACAAAATCAGCCAAGGGGAACGGGAAGAAGCTAACTCAGAAATGTGCCTTAAACAAAACGCCACATATCTGCCTGGGTTCCGTCCAGGCTCAATTCTTTACACTCAAGTCAATATGTTCGTTTAATACGTCCTCTTGATCCAACAACCATGGAAAAACGCCCCCAATCAGCATCATATGAAAGCGTGCCGTCTGCAGGATACCCGCAGCAAAACAAACACCTACCAGAAAGGTACTTCAGACCCAACACATAAATCGCCTAGCAGGACCGCAAGCAAAATGTGGTGTTAATTTCTCGTAGTATTCACTACCACTATTCCGGAAGGGTGTTTCGACACCTGATTCTAAATGGGTTCTTGGAGTCCTCCGATGACGGATCACTATGGTAGATGTCCTCCAGGACATCACCGCTCCACCAGGGCTAATAACCACGTTTTGTCCTCCAGAAATACCAACCTGGCGAACCCCCAGCCCAGCAGGGTCCGGTATATGCCTACAATCCGGAGGAGCTCCATGAGACGTTAGCCACAAGGCGGACGAAGCCTCCTTGTCAAAACAAAGTGAGTGCTCACAAAACAATGTTCGACGCTGTTTTAGAAATTGTGCAGATCCCTTTTCATATTTAATTTCTACAAACTACTTTTATATAGCTCACAGTACAGTTTCTGCATTTCTCACTGCAGCGCACTTCACCATTCTTTTATTTGATATTAGAACCGGACTGCACGTAATTCCCGCAAAATTTCAGCAAAAATTGCCAAAAAAGTAAGTCAGAATCATGAAATCTAGGGTAAATTATTCCATTTAAGGGAAATTGGATCACCTTTTATTTTCTTTGTCCTTGAGTTTTGTGGCGTATCCATCTATCAGGGCCTCGTGAATGCTAGCGAGTCTTTCGAGTGACGTGTTAGCTACTTGTAAAGCTCCCCTGAAAAAACTGTACCTAAAGACTGAAGATAGCAATAGCTCCCCTGAAAAAACAGTACCTAAAGACTGAAGATAGCAATAGCTCCCCTGAAAAAACAGTACCTAAAGACTGAAGATAGCAATAGCTCCCCTGAAAAAACTGTACCTAAAGACTGAAGATAGCAATAGCTCCCCTGAAAAAACAGTACCTAAAGACTGAAGATAGCAATAGCTCCCCTGAAAAAACAGTACCTAAAGACTGAAGATAGCAATAGCTCCCCTGAAAAAACAGTACCTAAAGACTGAAGCTAGCAATAGCATGTCAGCAGTAAGTTATGTGTAGAATCGCCTTGAGGAGGAGAAATTATATCTGCAACTTTAAATTTGCTTAAACAATATTACAAAATGCATACAACACAAAACACGAATTACATAATACAAACTCGCAAAAGTACTTTACATCTTATCTTCTACTAAAAACAATTAGGTTGACTAACGTATGATGATTATTAACATCTTAAGATAATTGAAAGAAACAAACTTTCTAGTTTAAGTAATGTCCTCAACTTACACGGCTGACTCAATGTTAAAAGTGGGGGTTGTTTTACTTACACGGCAGTGTCGTAGCTAGACTCAATGTTAAAAGTGGGGGGTTGTTTTACTTACACGGCAGTGTCGTAGCTAGACTCAATGTTAAAAGTGGGGGTTGTTTTACTTACACGGCAGTGTCGTAGCTAGACTCAATGTCAAAAGTGGGGGTTGGCGAGGACGCCAAGTTTTCATCCTCCTCGTAGATCAAGAAAAACTGAAATAAAAATTGAGAAACGTTTTTATTGAAACAGTTTCCTGAACCCGGCATAACATATAGATTCTTTCGATAAAAGTGGTTACTAATGTTTACGTAAAATTGATGTTCACTTTAGATATATGTTTAGCGAAGACAAGAAGATTTGATGCACGAACTGTACCGACAAAGAGACATATTAGAAAAATGCAGCTTAAAACATTTTACAGACTTTTAAGTATACTACATTTTTAAAGAATACTACTTACGTTATACAGGGACTCTAGAAGCTGAAAAATGAAACGTAAGTAAATAAGCCGTAAGTAAAATGAAACGTAAGTAAATAAGCCGGATTTCATCAACACCGGTTATTTATGAATCGAGAAATTGGGATCTAACAACCTCAATTTTTTGATAACCATGATATTACCAGCTTAAACACCATCTAATTTTTTAATCTCTTCTGTGACTAAATTCTAAATAAGTACACCCCCTTCTGATCAGTCATCAGTGATCAGTGAATCGACAAAACCACAATCATAACACTGGCTCGTCAGAAACTCACACGCTCACAAGTAGAGCTCTATTTAAAACTTCTCCTATTTGTACTATACGTACCACGACGCGGATAATAAAGAATGTACATTTCATAAGAGATGATCTCTGACTTTGACCTGCCACAAAGTGCATGCCAGAACGGTAGACTGTATGAAATCTCGTGCCAGATGAAATCTCGTACTAGACGATAGAATTTTGTCGTTTTGTATGTGAATAATGCCACCTTGAAGTTAACTTTACATTAAATCGGATTGAGCAGGGAGATCTAGATAAGAAGTTAAGAAACTTACAAGTGTCAAGAAGTTTAGAAACTAAGAAAGCGCCGATGAAATACATTATCATTATTATTCTCACCTACCTTGCTCTTTTTCTCAGCTGAATCATTAAACCCAAGAATGAAGACATCAAAAGCTTGCTCGGACTTCTTCCTGTCCAGTTGGAAGTTCTCACCATTTCCACCGTCACCTATATTACTCATACCTTAGATATTAAACTCAGCATGGGGAATTACTTTGATCTTAAACAAAAATCTCGTTAAAATTTAGCAGATTCCTTGCCATTTATAAGTTCTGTACTGCTTTGGAACCTATGGTTCCAAAGCGTTTATTTTGTCGGACTTATATTGTGTGGCTTGCAAAACTACATCTAATATTGCAACAAAAACAAAATATTAGGAAAGTTTCTAAGACAAGATCGTTACCAAGATCATATCTGGAAAGGGCACGAGAAATTCTGTCCTGTATCGAGCCGAGCCTATCTTTTGTCTCCTTCTGTTTTCTCCTATCTTGCTGCATCCTGTTCTCCCTCAGAATCTTGAAAATTAAAAACATTTTCTCAACCGAGCCCATCTTTTTAAAAATTTGTTAAACTTTACTACGAAAATCGAACGTCATTTTAAATTATCAATACCTTAAAGCATAAAAATATGGAATCAATCTATCAGGGAATGCCTCAGTAAAAAGAACTCTAGGACATATCATTTCTTGCCCACCTCCTGCGCAACTCTGTCACCCATGACATCATCATCAGTTTCAGAGATCATCATCTCCGGTGTCAGAGTCTGAAATCTGAGCGGCTCCCGTACTGGTAGTGCTCTCTTAGGAGGGGATGGGAACGTCCGTTTCATAGTAAAACTTCTTACATGCTTTCACAGTAGAGTCTTAATTAAAGGATTATGTATGCAGATAATATTGTGGTTTAAAATCTCTCCTGACTTAAGACAATAAATCGATAAGATCTACACGAAAATAAAAGCTTTTGCAAAGGACTTATTTTTTTCAATTATTGTGTGGGTTATAATGAATGTGATAAACCACTTTTAGTTCCACCACAAGACAATGGAATTTGTTAGAAACTTTAAGGTTCACAATTGAAATTCGTTGCTAAGCAAAAACAAATTAAACAGAGCATAAATCCCAAAATAAAAGCTAACAGCACAATGCAAATAAACAAACAGGCACTTTTGGTCACGGTTCATGATTCATCCAATGTCTTCCTTTTATTGATTTGATCTACGTATAAAAACGTTTGTCGAAATGTGTTCTGATCTCTTAATTTGCTTACCTTTTTTAAGCGATTTTGAATATATCAAAGCCATAGGCAACACAGCAGAATAAAAATGAGCAAAAAATGCCATAACAGCATCAACAGATAAGAACACCTTTGGCGACACAATTTCAACTTCCATTAAACCAAGCAAAATCATGAAGAAAACAATGAAGGAAGGAAGAAAGCACAAAATGTATGACAAAGTTGTTGAAACAGTAATTTTGAAAACTATTTTCTTTAACTCCCTCATGCTTTTCCTTGAGGAGATCCTGTTAAAACTCTTATGAAGAATGCAATAAGTCAGAACGACTATTGCATCAAAGCCGAAAATTCCTACTACAAAACCTGCGCAAAACCTCACTATTCCTGCATTACTCAAGGAAGGAACGCATCCAACTCTACCAGCTTTATTGACATAGTATATAAAGTCAAGATTTGATGGAAGGGAAACAGCTAGTGAAAGCAAAATTGAAAATAGTAAGCAAAAGCTAATACATCGTTTAATGGTTTTAATTGACATCAAGCTTCTGTAATGAAGGGGATTCGAAACTGCAACTGCACGACAAAAGCAAATTAAGGACACAAACGTTGAAATGTAACAAAAGCATGACATTTGAGAAATCCCCCAAACAGGGCAATATGGAATGGTTATCAGATAGCCCAATGCTTTGATAAGTGTAATAATACCATAGAACAAATCTCCAGCAACAGTAAAAGCAAAAACAAGGAACATTGGTTGACTGCTTGAATATATAACGTAAAGTGTTTTCAGTACATGGGCATTGTGAGAAATCCCCGAGAAAAACAAGGTAAAAAATATGACTGAAAGGGAGAGAGTGGTATTGGGGTAGGAAGCATCTTCAGCTTCAACCACATGCACAGAGGAATTGGTAGGTCTCTCAGAAAACCTGAAAATTTAGCCATGTTATAGAGATCTCGACAATATTTCGAATGTGCCATTCGAAGACCACAAACGAAAAAGGCTGAGTTCAGCTTATGTCATTAGATGTCTTGTGCCTCTAACATGTCATTGGTGAAATTTAAATCCAATTATCATCATTCATCAGTTAGATCTTAGATAACTATGTGTACATCAAGGCCAAAGGAGGAAAATACAGTTTGCTAATCATACAAACAACAATAAAGTGTATAATCTTAGTATGTATCTTCAACTTACCAACTAGTTGATATCGACTGCTTCACAGGAAGAAAAAAGCGTGGCTTAGTGAGTTCATTTGGAAAATATCTTGGCATTCAAAACCAAGCAGGAGGTTTTCATTTGATGAATTAATCCCTGAATGTATATCAGCTAATTTTTCTTGGTTGAATTAATAGTGCAAGCAGCAGTGGAAATCATAAATGCTATGAAGAAACAAACTGCAGCACAGGCCAAATCGAAAATAACAATTCTATTGAAATTGGTCATCACTGGCTTCTCCTAGAATCATCTTCAAACTTTCCAAAATTAGAAATAAGAAAATTAAAATTCAGAATAGCCACAATTCTTAGATAACTGAAAGTTAACAATCTAATAGGATTGTACAGGCTCCTGTGCTAAGATGGTATTAACTGTTATAATAACATTTTGCATTTTTTGTCAATAGAGATAATATCATGAACTGCTCTGGCCAACGAGTTAACTTTTTAGAGCCTAATGTTTGGTTGGACAGTTATCTGTCAGGGGGTTTGAGAGGCGAAACCACAGTTTTGTACGGACACACACGTTTTACAACGTTTCCACATACCCTCTCCCTCACGCCCTAAGTTGAAAGATCTGGTGTTGATTCTCAACCTTCTCCTTCTCAGTCCCTCGACACTGTCATCAGTCAGTATACTGTCAGTTACAGTCTGTCGGTTGGGACTGTCGGGAATAATCTTTGCAGACATCAAAAACAGATCATCATTCCAAGACCTGCCCCCTATTTCGGGGTGTTTAATTTCCAGATAGTGCTACCAGACGTTGGTAGCGTGGGGCAGCCCCCCCCCCCCTCCTACAATCTATGGTGACAACTATTGCAGACTGTTTCTGTGACATCCTGAGTCGAAATGGATGTCTTAGCTCTTCTTCATCATCTTCATCAAATATCAGCTGTCTGCTTGTTTCACAAGGACTCCAGCACATCTGCACTTGTAAGAGCTTGTACTGAGCAATCAAGGGTGAGATAAAGATCTGCTGTTACTCCTCATTATGGTAGAACTTTGAATCCGTGTTCCAAGCAGGTAGATTCCATACACTTTCAAACAGGTTATAAACTGTCGTTTGTGGTCAGTAATGTGGTCTAGAGCGAAAATAACTCAGGGGAGTAAACAAAGAAAACTACCTTAATAACTCCAAGACCCTCCCAAAAGACTGGTCATGACACCCTACCCAACTCACTCACATTGTAATATCCCTTTGTTAATATTTATACGGTATATTAATTGAAGTAAGCATTGGCCGAGGGTTACTCCTTCCCCAACTCAACTCTTTTCTCCCATTGCTTTACCAATACAGCCATTTGCAGCTATGGTATGCCTCCATTCCGACAAACATTACTCGGCCTCTCATTCTAATAGCTGCAGCTGCCTTTATAAGGCTCTCTGCTACTTCGCCTATATCCTCTACTTCCACTGCCATGTTATAACATTGCCATCTATTTTCCTGACAAGCGGGCAGTGACACATGGGGCTCATAATTTCACCGGGTGGGTTGATGGGGCAAGTGCCCGCTCATTGAGATCGAGAATAGTTTTTCCTGAATGGAAAACTTCTACAATTTCAATTTCATAATATGGTCTTGGCGCACACAGGGACAGACGCTTTTTGCAGTGTCTGTCTCTGTGAATGTCCCATGATGAGGGAGTATGTGTTTTTTTATGCAGTGCTGAAGTTTGAAACTCATTCAATCATAAACAATTAATATATAAATATTATAGCTCATAACTTTTGAATACAACCCTCCTATAGCTAGCCAGCAAAGTTCAACACAATGACGATTTTAAGTTAAAATAGAAAAATAATTAATTGTAATTGTAATTAGAACATTTTGCATCACAATGTAATTCCATACTAAATAATTTATCAATAAAAAGAAGCTGCTCATGTGATGCAGGGTGCATCCAGAAAGAAATAGATTCTTTTGATGGGGCACCCAACTAAAGCCAAATTTATAGAATATTGGTAATCATGAATCATATCAAAACCAATTCAACTCAATGAATAATTTTAATCAAATCATATATATTACCACATAATTTAAGATGTGCATTAACAATTAAGGATGTTAAGTTGTCGCGGTGATACCCGACATACGCAGCTAAAGCTAGAACGGTAGACGGATATAATCTCGTCAAGGAGTTAAGCCACGCGTGCGTCCTTCCGCTTGTACAGCAGCGCGCACCCTCCCGTCATTTTATTCTCATCTATTCGCTTCGAATGAGGGTCAGACAAAGTCAGACAACCTTCCGCCAGCCCGTGAGTTGGCGGACGTACGTGTGCGTCGTCACATCTGCGCTCAATCATCACGTGTTCGAACTGTTGTTATTGCCCCACCTAATTTGACGAGATTATATGCGTTAACTGCACTGTTCTGGAGACAACACATAGGCGCCAGGTGCGTATGCGCACATTGTCTTGGTGAGATTTTATCCGTCCACCGTTCTCGTTCAGCTTTAGCTGCGCGGGTATCACCGCGACAAGCATTGTCAGACGTTACCTGACCTGCTGCCGCAAAGCGCGCGGCGCGGCAGCATAGCTGCCGAAATTTTTGAAAATTTAAATGGACCGCAACGCAGGGCAATTCGCGCAGCGGCCGCTTTGACGGGCGATGCGCGTTTCAACGGGCGATGCGCGTGATGGCAGCGCGTGATGGCCGCGACAGTAGGTTATCAACCTTGACGAGATGATATCCGTCTAACGTTCTAACGAAACGAGGAGAGCAGAAAACTGCGAGCCGCGCGCGGGTCGGGTAACATCTCGACGATATCAACCTACAATGCGCGTTTAGCTTGTATGCCTTCTCAAATATATCATAACTTCAAAAGTAAGTGGAATTGAATAAAAAATTTAAAGTCCACTTTGTTGCAAAATGACCGTTTTGTAAAATAATCGTTGCCTCCCCAGGAGGCAACTTGAAGACCTTTTGCTGCATGCAGCAAAAGTTATTTTGAAAAAACTGATTCTGACCGCTTTTCGGCAGCCCTAGATAAATAACTTTGACTAAAAGCATAAACAACTAATGACAGCGCGTGCATGTGCACGTAATTGTTAAGAAACCATTCATGAAGCGCGCGCCGCTGTAGTAGTCAAACGCAATGTGCAATTGGAAATGCAAACAGCCAGTGAGGCCTTTCTGGGTGGCAGCGCGCATGGCACCTTTTTGACATTTTATTTTCACATTCGCTTTGAATGAGGGTCGGAAAAAGTTAGATAACGTTGAGAATTTTTTCAGACTTGAGCTTGTCCGACCTTATCCTACCTGCCTTAGCTTCATCATTCATGTGATTCGAAGCTTAGCGACGCGACTAAAATTCCGACTAAAATTCCAACTACAAACTAGCGACTAAAATTCCGACTAAATTCCGCCAGAAATGCGTGACAGTATAGTTGATAGTAGGCTATCGACTTGTTGCTAAGATAAGCAAACATAGCCCTATACTGTGGCTCGCGCTGCTTGTGCCCTATTGGAACACACATAGGTGATAGGGGTGAGCTTTTGCGTCGCACGCCGGTCCGAATTTCGTGCTAAGGCGGCACAGGGATATACGTGATCAGCAAATCTTCTTGCAATGGGCGCTACGCAGTACGCAGCTAGCTGTCTTACGTTGTCCAACCCTCATTAGAGAATAAAATGTGTGGGGAGGGTGTACGCTAGACTCTGTTAGACTTTGCAGTCAACTCTTGAGACGCGCGCAAAGGGCTCTGGTCAAAGCAAGAGAATCGTCTTTCCCGCCGCGCATTAATATGCCTGTACAGGCGTTCACTCCGCACGCAATCATCTTTCCAAAATCGCGCTTCATGTAGATTCGGCACTGGATAGTTGTGGCTTATTGCATATGCGAATAATTACATACATTACATTCGTAGTCATATGTTACGTAGTTAATCTTTATCTACTTCGTTAGAGCCTAGATTTGTCAGTGTTTTGTGTTGATATCTATCGTGCATTCATCCATCGGTTCAGGAAACGTATCAGTTAGCCATGAAAGTGGATGAGTGGGTCGAAGTAACAAAGGAGTGTAAGTATCTCCCGGAGAAAGATCTAAAACAGTTGTGCGACCTTGTTTGTGAAATACTTCTAGAAGAATCCAACGTTCAGCCGGTCAGCAGTCCTGTAACTGTATGTGGGGATATTCACGGTCAATACTACGATCTTCTTGAGTTGTTTAGGATCGCCGGCGAGCTGCCGGACACCAACTACATTTTTATCGGAGACTTTGTGGATCGCGGTTATTATTCTCTGGAGACCCTTACTAGACTTATGGTTATGAAAGTGAAGTACCCAGACAGAGTTTTTCTTCTGCGAGGTAACCACGAGTCAAGAACAGTTACTCAAGCGTACGGTTTTTACGACGAATGTCAGTCCAAGTACGGTAACAGTAACGCCTGGAAGTACTGCTGTCAAGTGTTTGATCTTCTTGCTATTGCTGCACTAATTGACGAAGAAGTTTTATGTGTCCACGGCGGACTTTCTCCCGAAATAAAAACTATCGATCAGATACGTCAAATACCACGTGACATGGAGATCCCACAAGAAGGAGCTTTCTGTGACTTGGTCTGGTCTGATCCTGAAGAGGTTGAGAATTGGACCGTTAGTCCCCGAGGAGCGGGCTGGCTGTTTGGCCGGCGGATAACTAACGCTTTTAACCATCTGAATGATCTATCCCTGATTTGTCGTGCTCATCAGCTGGTCCAGGACGGTTACAAGTTCATGTTCGATGATAAACTCGTTACAATTTGGTCTGCTCCGAACTATTGCTACCGCTGCGGAAACATTGCAGCCGTCATATCATTTAACGACGCGACGAACTATGAACCGAAACTGTTTGATGCGGTCCCAGATGAAAAACGGATTGTGCCCAGCAGAGTTGTTACTCCTTATTTTTTGTAGCTGGTTTTAAGATGAAACTTTGAATTTGTGAATTGTGTTTCCATCACCCTAAGATAATCACGATTTGTCAGTTTTTAGTACTCAATGTTTTAAGTTGTTTATTAGTGAGATATCAGTATGATCTATTGGCCCTCAGCTCAATTATTAATGTTATCGTTTTTAAGTTGAAAATCCTGTTGTCAAGCGAATATCATGTCAGTCTCTGTGTTAACAATGTAATGAATATGTTTACGTTATTGGGCGCCCTTTAACAAACTTATATATTTCAATTCATCGCCCACAAGTAATCCAATGCCAATGACTCTGCACATCCCGCCACCTATTGCAACACGTGCGATTTAATCGCATTGTGATTGGTCCTCGCTGTGCATGTGACGAAAATCCAGAGATCTGATTGGTCGTTGTAGAGTCCCAGCTGGTATTGTTCAGTATGATTGTTCAGTTGTCATGGCAACTAGGATGGATTATGGTGGGATGAGGCGGGATGTTCGAATTCAAGTATACATGCGAGTCGAGCAGTCAAGTGTAAAGATAGTGCTTATATAAAATTTCACTGTGCAGAATCAGCTGTTTTGAAGACTTTGATAATTGTACTGTTATTAAATGTTAAACTTTTTAACCCTTGAACGTAGGCTGTAGAATACGTGCAATGTTGAAAATGTTGTTTTACATACCAGATGTGTATTTTTGCGCCTTAAGTGTTTTTAAGTATTTGATTGCCATTAGGTTTTGTTATTATTTGCTGGAGAACATTTCATTATGATGTCGTTATTAAATATAAAGACTCAAGAAGTCTGGTCCGCTGTTCACATTACATTAGATAATGCTTCGTAATAAGAATTTACCTCTTGTTGCTTTTCTAAGTGAACCATTTTAATGTGATTCTGTACACTTCTGCATGCCTGCCTACGCCGTCAAAGCTAAAAATATCCCAGCGCTGTATTTTCAGTGTGCCGTACTAGATTAAATATTGTTGAAGTATTAGAGCAAGCTTGTTAGTAGTCTCTGTAGTTCGTTGCTATTTATAGTACAACAGTTTATTTCGCTATTTCGCAATAAATTGTAACTCAACTCTCTTCTTAGCCAAGTCCTGGAAGTTTTCAGCTCTGAAACGCACAGCTTGGGGTCGCCCAGTGCGAGCCTGTCTCAGAGTGCCGGCGCAGCGTCCATCCGGGACAACAAGCGACGCAGATTCGAGACTCATCCTGCCACCAGTCATGCAGGTACAGTTGTTGTTTCAGTCCCTTTATTTCACCCTGCCACCAGTCATGCAGGTACGGTTGTTGTTTCAGTCCCTTTATTGGGACGTGTCCTCGTTTTGTTCGTCTTGTTGTTGCGCCCCTGTCCCGAGTTCACCTTTTTTGTTGGTCCCCAGCCATCATAGATACGACCAAGCAAAATCGAGAATGTCGCTCACGTGCGATACCTCCTTTCAAGTAACGTTCCTCGTTTATCTCAAACTTTGGAGTGTATTCCCGGTCTCTTGGTAGCAGCAGTACCGGTCACGTGGTAGCAGTACCGGTCACGTGTGAGTTGTCATGGCAACTCAGCCCACATGTACACGTCAACACTGCTGTCTTGTCCCTGTGGAGCTGCACAAACACATGAATTAAACATCTGTATTATCAGCTGTCTCTCTTACATCTCCTGAGTTATTTGCATACATAATTTTGTGATAATAAGCGTAGCATTGTAGCGTGAGAGAGAGTGTAAGCTGCTTGATGAAGCAGTTCGACCTACATATAATTGTATGTGTGTGTGTGTCTGTGTGTCTGTGTGTGTGTGTCAGATGGAGAAATCGTTACTATATGCATGCTTGTCATTTTGCACTACGTCCGTTTCATTTTGTTGTTCATCAACGGATTTTAGTTTGAGTTACTTGAGAGTGTGTGGTCTTTAAGTGGAATTCAAGAAATGTCTGACTCTGACGACATACCTGGACCTTCAAATATTGGTATGTAAAATATTCCCTGGAAATCAATGCAGGTACAGTTTAAAGGCAGATCACGTACGAATAGATTTAAACCTTCTGTCTGTAGCGTGAATTCAACTGAAACTATCTGTGAGATATCTGTGTATTGTGTGTAATCCATGTTTCCTATAGCATCATTAAACATAGCGAATTTTTGTAGAAATGTGTAACTATGGAATTCCGGAAAATGTACATCAGATATGTGATGGATGATATCAGGCAGGACTCTGAATTTTTAATCGAATCTGAAAATAACGCACCAAGATCGTGAAACCTTCCCGCTTTGAAATAAAATCACAGTTTATTACAGTTTATTACTGTAATTTTGCCCTAAAGAAATACCTCCCGGCAAACATTAAACCCTGCACTCCTAGTTTACATTCCACTGCTGTGTATCTGCAAATTCCGGCGTGGCCCTCAGTCCTCACCTCTAAGTTTTCCAGAAAGTCACGTACTGAGAAGTTTAATCACCTCTATCCGATACAAAAGTTTTTATTGCCTTGGAAAATCGTCTACGTGTCAAATTCTTCATTCATTCACGAGTATACACGGTGTAATTCAGTGTCTTCCTCAGATTCAGGAATTCCACTCTACCGGGCAGCCAGGCAACTGTTAAGTCATTCAGCAGCTCCACGCCCATCCTATTAGAAACAATGAGACTCTAACAACACGTTACCGCTGGAATGTTGTACTGTCACATTCACGGTGAAATTCAAATATGTACAGTTAAAGAGAGGTATGTGAAGCGGAAAAGTACAAGTTTGCAGGGCTGCTGAAATCTTATGTTAAACTTAAAAACAAGGATATGCTACCTGTTTAAAGGTGTGTTACTGTTACATTGTCAGGCATCGAATATCTTGATGGCAAATCGAACATCAAACATGCTTCCTTAGCATTTAAATCTGGTAAGTTCGTCTTGGCAAATCGAACATCAAACTACCTCAGCATTTAAATCTGGTAAGTTTGTCTTGTAGAATGTAAACACGTAAAATGTAAACACGTAAAATGTACACGTACTGTTAAGTATACATTCCTGTGTACACAGTTATTGTGTACGCAGATTCTTTACACACAAATCAATTACTCGATTTCTTCTTATCTTCGGTAGACGCAGATAAATAAAACCAGCTTGTACAACTTTACCGTGAACCCCATGCAGCGTTACATGCGCACATGTAACTAGATTAATTTTCTAATTATGATTTATGCTCTGTGCGGTTGGGTGCTAATTCCGAGTAACTGAAGGTTCTCCCGCCCACAAGAACCTACTTGATTTAAGTTTATCTGCCCGAAGTTCTCATGAACTTATCGAGATGTTGATTGGATTTTATAAACTAGGCATTATAATATTGATTAATGTATCGCTGATTGCGTACTAAACTATTTTCCCACGCTTAATGTTGCCTGCTGAACCCTTACATTATTTTCACTGACATTCACCTCGAACTGCAACTTTAGCTGTTGTATTTCTCACTAGAATTAGCTCTGTTGGACAACCCAGTTTTTGAAGTTACACTCGCTCCTTCCGCATTACATCATCCAGCCCATTCTCGTCCCTTCTCGTCCCATCAAGCATTACCTCACATCTCTCCCTCTCCTCTTCCTTGTCCGTGTTGTCCAATCAGAACACGTAACCCCTCCCACGTGACACAGCTCCCTAAATCAGTACAGTGAGCCCGGTCTCGTGCCTTCATTTCAGCAGTCTTAACCTGTTTTTGTATGACGTCACTAAAGATGTGTGTGTGTGTGTATGTGGGATGTAATATGATATGGGATCTATTTATAGCTACATGCTGGTTTGCCTAGTAGCGACTTTTCTCTGCATGCATTACAAAAGACATGCTTTTGTGTCAGTTAGGCCGGGGTATCCTTGCAAACAAGACTTTTGGTTTTGACTAACAACTAATTAAATCTGGGATAGAACACACCTCGGTTAAATTAGATTATATCCGTCATGTCGGTCTTCTAATTTTATTTTCTCTGGTAAAAAAAGACATTTCTAAGATTCTTATCCGGAGGTATTGAAAGATAACGTGTTGCCGTGCAGGGAGTAATGATGGCGGATAACGCTTCCTGGTAATGTACCGAACAAAGATATTTGAAGATAAGGTTATCTCCCAAACTGGCATATTGCACATAGCAACCAGTACATATCAGCCCGTATATAGCAACCAGTACATAGCAACCGGCGACCCGTAATATCAGCCCGTATATAGCAACCAGTACATATCAGCCCGTATATAGCAACCAGTACATAGCAACCGGCGACCCGTATATAGCAACCAGTACATATCAGCCCGTATGTAGCAACCAGTACATAGCAACCGGCGACCCGTATATAGCAACCAGTACACAGCAACCGGCGACCCGTATATAGCAACCAGTACATATTAGCCCGTATGTAGCAACCAGTACATAGCTACCGGTGACCCGTATATAGCAACCAGTACAAAGCAACCAGAATTACGCCGATAACCTTGTTCGGTTTCTACATAACTAAATAAAAGGTTTTTTTATTCGTTTCGCCCGCGAAATAGCTTCTAAATTCGTAACCATGAAGCTGTAACCAGTACACATCGTTTTTCAGTACAAATCATTCCGCCGAAGTTTATTTAAATCTCCCTAGAAACGAATATGAATCCTATATCCATTGTACATTTACTTCGTACAAACGGAAAATGTTGATAAGAAAAATATTTAACTGAGATTCGGATTACATGCTGTAGAAATATGTCTGAATCTAGGGGCGTCAGTTTTCTGTCTGTTTGTTGCTTCCTCCAGTGTCTGTATTATTTTACGTGACAGTTCCTGCTTTGTACTGAGGGAAGCCTTGTGAGAGATGATTTAACGTTTTTAGTGGATTTGTCGTCGTTTTCGTTCGTTTTTTTTACTTTCAACATGTACACCTGCATTAGCTGTAAGGATTTTTGTAGGGAGTTAAGATTATAAAGTTAATAAGATCGTAGAGAACACATTACCTGTTAAAGGTTAACAAGATTTTAAACACTGTAAAGAACACATTATAACACTATAAAGAACACATAACACTTTACAGAACACATAATACTATAAAGAACTCATAAAACTCTAAAGAACACATAAAACTTTAAAAACCACATAAAACTTTCAAGAACTCATAAAACTTTAAGGAACACATAAAAGTTTTAAGTAACTTTAAAGAACACATAACACTATAAAAAACACATAATACCATAAAGAACACATTAAACTTTATAGGACACATAACACTATAAATATCACATAACACTATAAAGAACACATAATACTTAAAAGAACACATAAAACTTTAAAGATCACATAACCTATGGACACTGCTTCCCCGCCCCTACGAACAGTAACGAGGCCTGAGTTTCATCTACTAGTTCCCCTATCCTATATCCCTCATATTACTGCATCAAGGAAATGAAGCGTGGTAAATTTGACTGAGGTCCAACTTGGAGATATTCCGGCTCAAGATTCACATACATGTGTCCTATCTAATCCCTATCTTATCTAGTTTCTAATTCTAATTCTCGTGACTGGGACTGTGCCAAGAGTTTTTTAGCATGGCTAAGTATTATCGCAGTCTGTAATGTTTTTATTATTGCTTTAATGTCATGTTCTTTTTACTTGATTCTACTGTCAGTTTCTAACTCCCTCCATGACCATGTGTCTGACTAATGAGACAATAGTCACACATTTATTTCTGTGTTACTTATCACATAATTACTGTGTTACTAATCACATAATTATTGTTTCACACAGATAATCAAACAGGTGGTTTTGTACATTATTATTTCTGTAGATTATCCCAACGAAATATAATTCAACAGACTTGACATGATATAGTACAGACTTGACATGACATAGTACAGATATAATTACTGTCCATGTCGATCTTCCCTTCTAGAAACCCCTATCATATTTTCACATATCTGACGTAGACTAGATATTACACTCATTTTGACGGCTAGAACTGCTGAAGTAGAAGTTGTCATGTTCTAGAAAGTTCCAGACATCTCAATCAGTTAGAAGCGTCTTGTGACGTCGAAAGGCGTCACCTCTTTGGAAATGTTGTTTTCGAATAGAGCTTGTTTTTATCGTCACTTAAACCTAGTGAAGATATATATCAGTAGCAGGTGTCGAGTATCGTATTATCTTTCTATGATTTACTGACGTCACATTCACCGCTGTATTACGCAACTTGGACACTCTAACGTCAGCAGAGTAGATTAACCTGCACGTGCGAATCAGGGTTTACTTGTAGCACGTGCCAGATCACGTGACCTCACTTCGTCCAATCCCTGGTATAGGCTCACTGAAAACGTACTTCTGATTCAACACGCTAATGTAAATCCCATTTGACCATAGAAGGACAAATTGCGGCTGCTAAATATAGCTGGTCACGTGATATAAAGACGGTAAAATAGCTGGGTTCAGCTGTAAGGTTACTACGTGGGACGCTTCTCTGAAAGGTACTGTAGTGGAGGAATACTTCCCAGTGCTCTCCCAGGTGTATCATACAGGGATACATATCAGAATACATATCAGGATACTTCTGTAGAGATACTTCTAGAACTCGTAGTAATACTTCTTGTGTACTTCACATACAGAGATACATATCAGGATACTTCTGTAGAGATACTTCTAGAACTTGTAGTAATACTTTCTGTGTACTTCACATACAGAGATACATATCTGGATACTTCTGTAGGGATACTTCTAGAACTTGTAGTAATACTTCTTGTGTACTTCACATACAGAGATACATATCAGGATACTTCTGTAGAGATACTTCTAGAACTTGTAGTAATACTTCTTGTGTAC
>JH152675.1:317749-334187 GCA_000226015.1 Mnemiopsis leidyi | reverse complement strand
AGATATTCCAGTACATACACGTCCCGGTTTTACTGACAATATAACTATTTCAGATATTCCAGTACATACAGTCCCGGTTTTACTGACAATATACTATTTCAGATATTCCAGTACATACAGTCCCGGTTTTACTGACAATATAACTATTCCAGATATTCCAGTACATACAGTCCCGGTTTTACTGACAATATAACTATTTCAGATATTCCAGTACATACAGTCCCGGTTTTACCGGTCCCCGGAAGTGCTGCTCGGCCTCCAGTACAGCATGGCTATAGATGTGTGGAGTTTGGGCTGCATCCTCGTTGAGATGCACACTGGCGAACCGCTCTTCGCTGGCCAGAACGAGGTACTGTTTGTTTGTTTGTTCGTCAGTTTGTTTGTCAGTGTGTTTGTTTGTTCATCACTGTGTTTGTTTGTTCATCACTGTGTTTGTTTCTTCATCACTGTGTTTGTTTGTTCGTCAGTGTGCTTCTTTGTTCATCAGTTTGTTTGTCTGTGTGTTTGTTTGTTCATCCCTGTGTTTGTTCGTTCTTCAGTGAGTTTGTTTACGAAATAGTTATTAAGTTTTCAAGAATTCTTTTGTTTTATATGCGTCTATTAGATTTTTATTATATATTCCTAACTCAAGCTTCCACAAACCGCCCAATGAAAACATTTCATGATACTCTGAAGTAACTGTTACAGTGAACTATCTTGCTGACACTCCTCCCTCCCCCAGTTTGACCAGATGGTGAAGATTGTGGAAGTTCTGGGTCTCCCTCCGGCCGGACTTCTCGACAAGGCTCCCAAAACCAGGAAGTTCTTTGACCGATTACCGGACGGGAGTTACGTAATGAAGAAAAACCCCAACCCTTCTAGCAAGGTTTGCTATAATCCGTTAAAGGGGCACACCCAGCGACCCCCTCCCCTGTCCCCTTGGCAGCTATAGCCATTTAAAAATGAATTTTAATCTCAGGATCAAAATGTGCAAATAAAAGTTTCTCACTCAAACCTTAATCACACTTGTCTAATCAAACTCCCTTGATCACACTTTCTTAATAACACTTTCTTCATCACACCAATCTATTGATCTAACCCCCAGGAACCGCTAAAGCCAGGAAGCAGGACGCTACATAAGATTCTAGGAGTAGATACGGGGGGTCCGGGCGGCAGGCGTGCCGGCAAACCCGGCCACTCCGTCGCCGACTACACCAAGTTCAAGGACCTGCTGTTGCGGATGTTGGAGTACGATGCGGAGAAGCGCATCATCCCGACTGAAGCTCTGGAACATCGGTTTTTCAAGTCTTGTGCTGAAGAGAGTCACAGTAGTCACAGGTTGGTGTTGTGACCATTGTGACGAATTTTGTTGTTGCGTTCTGGTAGGTATGATACATCTTCGTAGCGTTAACAGTATTTTTTAGTGATTTAACAGTTATTTTCTGAGCAGTTAGGTAAAAGTCGAATCTTTGTTAAGTGGCTGACAACTTCACAATCCAGGGGAGACGGAAGCAGCGACACGGCCAGCACGGTTCAGTTTTACAGCGGGGGATCCTTTGTCCGCAATCACTCCATCACCGGCGGCGGCGGCAGCGCCAGTCAGAGCTGCTCCAACATCACCTCCGTTCCGAAACGCAGACACACGGTCCAGGGCAGCCTGGACAACCGGAAAATGTCGGTCGACTCGAGTATCACCTACAATCAGATGTGCCTGGGAATACCCGTAAATTCAATCAGTATGGACGTATCACGTGACTTTTCCATCTCCAATCAGAACTCGGTGGCGGTGTCACGTGACTACCCCACCAGCACCGCCGCCCCCCAAAATCAGAACTCCGAGCCCGACCGGACTGCGAAGGAACAGCCGTGCCGGCGGCGATCAACGCGAAATTCGCTCCGTACGGAAAACGGGACAATTACCTCCGGGAACGGTAGTCCCATGCATGTCGGCGTCTGCGTCAAACAGTAACTTATTATCCTTATGTTATGTAATGTATGTTATATATAAGACGCATATAATATACAGTACGTGGCCCATGCGCCAAGCCCTGCTTAGGGCTTTGAGTGCTTTTTATTTTAACTCTCAGAGTAAAAATGTTTACAATTTTAAAGTTTAACGGTAACCGCCTTCAAATAAGTTATGTCTTGAATAACTTCTCTTTGATGATCGCTGATCATCGTAGCGAATTTGAAATTATATCCTTTACTTTCGTTCCCTTCTACTTGAGGTTAGAAAGTATTGGACGGTGGGTCATAATATTTATTTTTGTATCTTGGTTAATAGTCTCCGAACAGATAGTTGGTAATTTCTTGCTGGTTTTTTTAATTTTATGTAGGGACGATTGGTACCGGTAGGGATTAAATCCGCTTCTTAGATATGGTATTTAAACTTGGTATAGAATTTCTGGATCGCATAGATTGTACCTTGCTTTCTAGTAGGGATTTAAAGGTGATGGAACTGCAGTAATCAACTGTTATGCGATATAATTTTAGGGTTGAGATCATGAACATATTTTTAACTTAAGTTTAAAATTTTTCGAAGTACCTTGACCATTTTCTGCTTATTTATTACACACTTGTATTTATAATCCTGATCGTCTCCACCCGTTTTTTCCGCATGTAAGAGTATAAGATGGTGTTTTTAATGCAATTATATTATTTAGACATCGCCCGGGAAGTGCGAGCTACAGGAACCTGGATGTTAAGAAGTATTGCATATCTTAATTGATTTTTTAAAGTTTCGTTTGTACATACGCCTCGAACTGCAGCAAGTCAAAGCATTGTCGTGTTTGTTCGGTTTTATGTGTCACCAACAGACTCTCAAATATGCATTCCAGAAACAATGTTTGCTATTCCACGTGCTATAGCTATAATGGAATGTGAGGTAGCACACCGCAGTGCTATAGCAACATGCTACTGCGTTTAACTGTTTCCGGTGCAATGCTGTTTTGACAAACACGTGTTTAGTGTTCTTTTGCAGCCTAACTTACATTCTAGCTGTTTTGTTGAATTAAATTATTATATATATATAACCTGCCAACGGTCTGCACATTTTTCATTGTATCTTGTCGAAGGGTCACCGCATGACTTCTAATATATAGCACCCATCTTCTAACTTATTTCATTTCTACGTGACACGGTTTATGTTATTGTTGCGTGAAACATATTTCATCGTCACCGTGTGTAATTGTATACGATTACAATTAAGCAAATATATAGATTAATTACGAATCAATGCGAAACGAGTGTGGTTTATTCACAGACTTTCAATTGTAAAAATCAAACTTATTAAGACAAATACAAAATACTTATTCACATTGTCTGACGGTGTCATGCCTGCTTCCGTAGAACAGCAGCCCTAGGATGTAGGAATATTTCGAAAGTAAAACTGAAACTGTCGCAGCCATCACGCATTTCTGGCCTGGCGAAGAAATTCTAGACCAGCGACCTGTCTGTATTCAACTTACAATGGCAACCTAGCCTTTGCCTGAGGACCTGTCCGAATTTAGAGCCACGCGTGCACACATATGGACTAAGATTATTAGTTTAGCAATTTCGTCTCCTTCTAGTTCTTGTACAGCAGCGCGCACCCTCCCGTCATTTTATTTGCTTCAATATCAATTTTGAATTTCAAATATGGGCCGCGCTTGCTACACGTTGCATAGCCCTGCTGCCGCGAAGCGGCAGCATCCGGCGCGAGCCATAGTGCATAGGGCTATGTAAATGTTTGCTTAGCAATAGAGCCGACTACTCTCGCTGAAAGATTTTCAAAAGGTGACCTATACTAACTTAACGGGCGATGCGCGTCTAGAATTTTTTTGTCGAGGTGATACCCGACTTGTAGGTTGATAACCTACTGTCGCGGCCATCACGCGCTGTCACGCATTTCTGGCCTGGCGAATTTCGAATTTCGAAGAAATTCTAGACGCGCATCGCCCGTTGAATACCCGACCCGCGCGCGGCTCGTAGTTTTCTGCTCTCCTCTAACGTTTCGTTAGAACGTTAGACGGATATCATCTCGTCAAGAATTTTTCGAAATTCATGTCGCCTTGTATGTTGTCGCGGTGATACCCGACTCACGCAGCTAAAGCTGATACCCGACTCACGCAGCTAAAGCTGAACGAAACGTTTCGTTAGAACGTTAGACGGATATAATCTCGTCAACCTTGTATGTTGTACAGCGCGCACCCGACCCTCCCGTCATTTTCTTCTCGCTTCGAATGAGGGTCGGTGGTCGGACAAAGTCAAACAAATGTCGCCAGGCCAGAAATGCGTGAGAGCGCGTGATGGCCGCGACACTAGGTTATCGACCTAAAAATACTAACCTGATCAGAGTTTATGAAGTTAGCCACGTTATCACAGTTTGAGTTAAAGCTTGTACAGCAGCGCGCACAGCACACCCTCCCGTCAAAAAGTCAAACAAGAGTTAGCTGGTGTTCTAAATTTTATAAGTAGATCTGATTTAAATGTGATTTGCAACTGTAAGTCAGGAAAGAGTAAATATTTGAATGTCGCAGTCGAAGATTAATCGTATAAGCAAAAATTTCATTACTGATTAAAGTTTAACAGCGCTCCTTGTCGCGGTGATACCCGACGCGACTCATATCACGCAGCTAAAGCTGAACGACAACTGGGAGCGCTTTGACGAGATTATATTTATATCCGTCTAACGTTTTAACGAAACGTTCAGCTTTAGCTGCGTGAGTCGGGTATCACCGCGACAAGTCGGACAAAACTTTGTCCGACAAATTGATGATAGGGTTATGTTATTATAAAATAAGTTTGAAGTTAGAGGTGAAATATTTTATCAAATTTAAATGTTAAGTCTTTTCAAATCTAATTTAAATATTTTTATGGGTGAAAATATAGCTTTTGGAGGACGTCGTACATTTTTCTTGGCAGATTTCAATTTTTTGTCGCGATGATACCACTACCAGACTCTCGCAGAACGATACACGGATATAATCTCGTCAAATTTCAAACTTGAGACAAGTAGGGGGCGGGGTGCGCGATTATCAGTCGACATGCTCCGATTTTTAAATGTTTTCCACTAATGTACTAGTCTCAACGTGAACTTTCTCATGATATATAATTTGCCATACTTTTTCCGGTCATAAAGTGATATGGCACCCCAGACCCATTTTGATGAACGCGCGGCGTTGCGAGGCATTTAAATTTACTAAGTTTTGAAAACTGAGGAACACGCAACGAATCGAGCGCTACGTTACATCATCTAGCGATTTTCCGGCGAAATGATCGGTAGCGAGTTTGAAGAACGTTGCGATTTCGCTTGTTAAGAGAATTTTCAAAAATCACAGTTTTTGCATTTGATGATGTCCACTAGTGATACTGATCAAAACATTTCTTGAACTCGCTACAAGTGATATTAAATCTGTTTATATGCTTAACTTGTTGAAGTCACAGGGTAGTGAGGCACTTAGTTAGAAACTAATGATTTTATCAAACTTAAATCTCCTTTATAACTATTACAACCTTGGCCTGGTAACGAATTTGCACATGCATTATCTAGTACTAATTTATCTTTTCACTTTACATATCAATAGCAGCTTGATGTGGTCTTAAATTGTGACATTCATTTTAAATTGGAGAATCATATAGGACAACTACTTCCATAACTTCCAAAGCGAGTTCATTAAGGATTTAGCTTTTTTATGTGCAAGTTTTGAGGATAACCTTGAAATTGCTCATAAAATTGTTTATAAAAGACGTCTAAGGATTTTTTCGAACTTTGAATCAGCAGGGAATCGCCTGACTTATGTGACCAAATTTTTTGAAGATAAAGGCTGTTTAAGGGCAAATATCGAGGATAACATACTAACATAAAACTGGATCTTAAAATTCCATTTATATAATCTTGCCAAATCCCACTGAGGGGTCTTGTTTGAGATTTTTTTTAAAATTTAACTTTATTTTATTTTATTTATTTTGAAATTTGCAACCAACCAAAACGCCGTTGAGCCATCTCTGGGGCGCGAAGGTTGCTGAACTTGGCACTGGCACCAGACACTCCTGCTGTTTGAGATTTTTTTTTCATATTTTATTGTTGTCCCAATGCATTCTTGTCATAATGCCATCACTAAAACATCAAAAACTTGAGATTTGTGCTCAAATTGATTATAATTTTAATTTTTGGATGAGATGCCTTTTCAAGTTACATCAAATGGTATACTTTGATGATGGTAAGGGTAATTCTAATGCTGTTTTGTACATAAGGTGACCTTCCCGCTCTTAAGCAGTTTCCAATATTGAGGTCTTATTGAGGATAAAACTTGCACCAACGAAAATCACCAATAGAAATCACTGACGGAAATCACCAACAGAAATCTCTGACAGAAATCACCGATGGAAATCACCGACGGAAATCACCAACGGAAATCCCTGACAGAAATCACCGACGGAAATCACCGACGGAAATCACCGACGGAAATCATCGACGGAATTACAATTTTCAATACCCTCATCTTTACTCTTGCTGCATTATACAGCAACTAAACCTGATGGGATATTCAGTTTACATAATACAAGACCACTCTAGGGTCAAAAATTCAACTCAAAATGTCATTTAATGTGACAAAATTGACGATAACATCATGTTTTGCTCATAATATGGATAGCTTGTTATCTTTGAGGATAATTCCTTCATAAAAAAGGGCAAAAACCTTTTTACAACTTTCTGATGTAATGAACAATTCGTCAAGAATTATAAATTGAGGTCTTTATGAGAATGAATTTAATCTGGACTGCATAAATCTGGGTCAAAAAATCAAGAATAAAACAAAATTTCAAGAATAAACAAAATTTTATTTAATATCATTTATAGCAATCAAAATTTAAAGAATTAATGAATACCTGAAATTATCCATAATATCTAAAGCTCATGAAATACCAAGCTTCGATTTATTTAAAATTTACTTAATTGGAATTTATGGATTTTGAAGCTTTGACCTGTTGTTTAATTGGGCCAATCGAAGAACAATTTTTTTGTCAGTTTAACATCTGTCAAATGGATTCAGGTTGACACAGGAGAGCACAGACCATAAGGTTTGCGTGCCCACCTTTGCTGCCTGAATTCAGAAGTTGTGCTTTTAAAAAGGTAAATTGAGTCATGAGTCAGAGCTCCATTTGATATCATTTTTAAATTCCAAGTACTGAAAAAAGCCCTCAATTTTACCACATTTCTATTAAATCCAGGAACAAAAATTTTTTAATAGCAAAGCAACCATAGAGTTTCATAAGGTCATATAAGTTGAAAATTAGCACCCTTATCTTCCCGAAAATAAAAACTTATCCTCGGTTTTTTAGAATTTTTCTTATTAAATATTAGAATTTTCTTATTAAATATGCTTTAAGGCCCCAGTTTGAACATGCTTATTGTGGTGTATCAACTTGGATGTATCCATGCTTGAACAAAAAAGTTTAATTTAGCCCTGAAAAATTTTGCGGGATTTTTTCGCCGCAGGCCAATATCAGAAGTAATTTTTCGATGAAATTTAAACTTGGGTTTCAGGGCATTTTGTTAGATTTCTGACCCAGTAAATGCCCGCCGCAGGCGAAAAATTTTGAGAATTTTCGTACACAGAATGACCTAGAAGCGATTTATTAATTAAGGCCAATATGTGAGGCAGTTCTTCAATGAATTATAAAACTTGTGTTTAAATCAGAATTGTAAGGTTTAAATGAGCCTGCAAATGCCCGCCGCATGCGGAAAAATTTCGAGGATTTCTGCATGTAAAATTGCTGAAACAATTTGGTAAAGGACTATCAGAGACATTGATTTTTAGAGTTGAATTGGAGTGAGTTATTTGATCTGCCTTGACACATGATCATTTATCACATCGATAGTTACCTACTTATTGCCATATTCACTCAACCCCTTAGAATAAGAGCTCAATGTTGAAATCACGGAAAAAGGCGATCAGGTGAAATTTCAAATTTCAAATTCGACTAAAGATTTCGCAAGGCTCTATGAACATATCATGTAGTAACACAGGAGTCCACCTTCTGCTCGTATCAATTTAGAATTTCGGTGAGGAACACTTAAAATTATTGGTAAAAAAGAAGAAAAGCTAAGATAATCTTCGGAATTCTGTTTGTTGTTATTCACAAAATTTATAATGCTTTATCATTGCTTTTTCAAGAGCGTCAGACCAAGAAAGAAGTCGAAGATAATCCTCCGATTTCTGTTAGTTATTTATCACAAAACATACTGCCTTATCCTCGTTTTTTTCGAGAGGATCAACTACTCATGAAAAGCGAAGATGATACTAGTAATTTTGTAAGTAGTTTATCACGAAACACAATTTTTTTATCCTCGTTTCTCTGAGAATATCAAATAATCATGAAAACCGAAGATAATCTTAGAAATTCTGTTAGTAGTTTATCGCAAAATAAACTGTTTTATCCTCGTTTGTCCGAGAATATCAAATACTTATGAAAAGTGAGGATAATCTTCGAAATTATGTTAGTAGTTTACCGCAAAACATACTGTTTCATCCACGCATCTCCTAGAGTATCTGGTCGAGATGAAAAGCGAGGATGACTTATTTGAAACATTTTGTATAAATTTAAGAAAATTTTGAAAATTTTGTAAAATTTCTTTAAGAATTTATAATTTAAAAATTTATCTTCGCTCTGAGAGCCTTATCTTCCCTACGGCAACCAAAATTGAGCATTTGTGAAGGGGTGGTCCCCGTCCCCGTCCCCGTCCCCGGTTTAACTTACTGGTAAGTGCCGAACATGTCGTTGTTGAGTTTCCCCTTCAATTCCTCCATATTACTGCTGGGTAGATCTCTCCCGCTCTGTTTCACTTTGATCTCGGCGAACTGAACATTTTCTGGAACTCTGTTAGCGGAGACCGGCCGACTTTTCCTGCCTTCGTTAGAATATCCGTTAATTACCCGATTAAAGTGGAACGAAATTTAGGATTAAAGTATCGATGTAAAATGTTAAAAAATGCCTCTTACAAATTAAAAACCAAAATATCGGTGTAAAACGAAAAATACCTTGATTCAACTGACAAACTCCATCTCTATTCTTCTGATTGCTATCCGGCTTGACTTTTGGTCTTGTTTCCCCTAACATAGGTATTTATACCAAATCTATCTGGGTCCTAAACAGTTTAGTGTTACGATAATAGAGCTAACACTGGGTCCTATTATCGGGCCTTGCAAACGCCCTCACTACGTTCGTGCTTTATGAAGTAAGGCCCCTTAGATTACAAAAGTATTATTGCGTTACACGTACCTGTAAACGTTGGTTCTGTCTGTGTTGTTGATGTAGCGATATGATACGTTGAGTTTTGTTCATGAGATGACTGGTATCTGGTCCAGTTTCCAATTCTGTGTTAGCTAAGTTGTTTTTTATTGCCGTTGAAGCTGTCGCTCTGGCATGCAACGGTAACTTCGACTGAGGGAAAAGTTGCCTGTCACGGTAACTTCGACTGAGGGAATTATTAGTCGCCTTATACTCAATAAATTGTTTAAATACTAAGTATATCACGTGATTAGTATAGTACTAGTTACCTGATAAGAGAGGTCATTGAAAGTATGGCTGCGAGGAGTAAGTCTGTATGTCGGTCTGTTTGTCAGGGTCGTGTAGAGTTGTTCTACAAGCACTTCAGCTGCTGCACTCTTACAATGTATCGTTCCTTCCATCACATCTCTGTCGATAGCATAGTTCTGAAATAGACCTGAGTAACTTCACGTATTAGTTAACAGCAGTTCAACAATTGAATCCTGAACAGTTCATGCTATACTATAGCATGATATACTATAGTAATATTCTATTTGAGTTTCTCATGGAGTGAATTAAAACACAAGCTCTACATTGTGCCGAAGGAGTTTGGACCTTCTTGAACTAGGTTAATATATATATTAACCTAGTTCAAGAAGGTCCAAACTATAAGGGATGGATATATATATCCATCCCTTATGCACTCAATAAATGTATTTAATTTGTAGTGTTGAAATAGTATGATACTATAGTATGATACACTATGATATACTATGATTACCCGGGAAATCTGAGCTGACAATAAGACATGCTGCGGTATGCATTGAGGCCTCTGGTCATATAGCAACTTACTTTGTTTTTGAAAAAAGTTTCCAGTAAATTCCAGTTTAGAAGTTTGCTCTGAATAGAAGTACCGTTGTTGAAACAGTGAATTTTGATTTCTTTAGGGTGATACCAAGATAAAATCTCTGCGACTAGATAACCGTTGGAGAAGTCCCATTTTGGGTTCTTCACACTGATAGAAAGATCAAGACTTTGTAACCATTTTAGGACTTCCCTTGGTAGAGCATTCATACTAGAAGGGTTGGCATATTTAAGTAAGTATTTACAAGTTAGGCAATTGGTCATTGACATCGCAGAATAAAGATATCGAATTTTAGATTGATTTTAATAACCATCGGTTTAATATTCTTGAAGGTATACATCCTTATTAAGGAAATCATTAAGACACAGCCTATTGAGTAAAAAACTATGAGAATGTTGAGTGTAAATAGAAGATTCTTGGTACAAAATTTCCATGGATTAGAAGTATGATCATTTGACAGAAAACAATACTTTTATCACAACAAAGTTTAAAACAACACACATCAAAATATTGTTTTATTTTTTAATGACCGTTATGAGAAAAGGGGCCTTGTGTAACAATAATTTTGTTATCTAAAACCAATTGGCATTACAAAATATTGGAATTTGAATTTATTTAACCTTTATGATGTTTATGATTATGTTCATGCAAATTATCTAGAGTTTTTGTGATAGATGACTTAGTTTAATATTCATGTTTTAGAAGTACATTATTGACAAATACATTAGCTTTAATTATCAGCATGTTATTTCATTAAAACAGCATAGTCACAAATTTTCTTTAACCAGAACAAAAGTTATCACAACATTGTTCTTTGTGATAATTTAGCATTCCTAGTTTATTTACCATATCCGATGAGCAGTTAACTCTTTAATCAGATCTCCAGCTGATGCCACCCAGAGAAACATTCGCCAGCCAAACTTTCCCTACTTCTCTACTTCCTATTTCGATGAAGGTTCTCGAACGAGCTCCAAAAGCTTCTCCATCTTTGCTATTTCGTTTTCTTTCGAGTATGTCTTTTCCCTGACAGCTTTTCTGAGGTTTGGACTGAGTTTGAGAGTCATGGCATTGCCTCTGTCATCCCCAACAGCAATGATTGGATAGTGCTGATTAAATGCGAGGTGGTTAACTTTAGTCTTCTTCTTCTGTACTACAGATTGCTGGCACAGAGGTTCGTACTTCTCCTGACTAAGATCAAAGATGTGAACTTGCCCATCGTCAGTGACAGCTCCGAAGACTGTTGCTGAGTAAGGAGACCAAACAACATCTCCAACTGAACTTCCGAGATCAAAGGTGAACATTGGTTCACTGTAGTTGTGGTCCCAGATCTTGACGGTCCAGTCCGCACTGCAGCTAGCAAACACACGTGGATGGAAGTTGTTCCATCTCACAGCATAAACTGCCATGTGATGTGCATCATAGGTGTCCAAAAATTGGGAGCTGTAGTGTTTGCTACATTTGTGAATTTTGCCTTCTTCAGTTCCGACTAAGAACAAGTAATCTGTAGATTTGTGGAAATCAAAACAGGTTCCACAAGCAAGGTCCATCCCGACTCCACTGTCAACATCATTGTCAGGCTGCATTCTGATGAGAATAATGTCAGTTCCTTGCAGTTCATTTTTGATGAGGCTCCAGCATGTTACTCTGCCATCGCTGGAAATTGAGAAAAAGTTCAATTGATTATCCAAATCGTTTTCTTGCCAGTACACCTGCCAAACTGGATCTGTGTGTTTGCCACTCTTTGCTGAGGAAATGTATGCTGGGCTGTTTGTCTTCTCTCTCAAGTTGTAAACTGCAACAGCACCATCATAAAACCCTACTGCAATGAGGTAAGGGTGTTCTGGGTGAAAGTCAAGGGACATAACTCCACTGTCTGTTGTGTATGTAAATTCAGGGAATGATGGGTTTTTGAGGGAGTATATACAAACAAGTCCAGTGCTTTGTTTCAAGAAATCATAACTACCATGTGCTACAGCAAACATGTCATCATATATGGGATTGAATACAACTGCTGTTGCTGAAAACTTTTTGCCTTTTTCTGACTTAAAAGGCCATAGTGGTAAGAGAGTACCCTCGTTTCCCTTGAATTCATCAGATGCATCTTCCCAATATTTGAAGTCTTGGGCAATCTCATCATGAGTGTTTTGGTTTACCATCCTTTCAACAATTTTAGCAGGTTTCCCAATTCTTGTGAAAATTTCATCAGCTGATGTTTGTTCAACAATCATAGCTTTGTTCTTTTTATCCTTATCATCCTTATCTCGAGATTTCTTTTCTTTTGCTTTCTCTTGAGCCTCCAAATCTTCAACATATGCATCATAAATTTCCCATTGATTTGCTGTTGCAGAGAAGTTAGTTCTTGGAGGTGGTTCAGTCGATGTTCCTCTTTCACGGTATGGGTTATTGAATGTTTGTGAGGCTCTTTCGCTATAGTTGAACTGGTTACGAAGAGCAGCTTGCTCAGGAGGTTTGGTGACTGCCACTTCTTTGGGGGCATCTTTTTCTGCTTCTTCACCCTCCTGTTCAACTTCTAGATCTTCTTCGCCAGGGATTTCCATTTCACTCAGGTTCTGTTCACTGGGACCATCACCTAGGCCCAGGCGTGTGAGCTGTCGTTTCCCTTCATCAGATTCCTTGTGCAACATATTTCCATCCATGGAAAAATGAACAGCAAGCTGGTCCACTCCCATCTTCATCTTATAACAGCATTCTTTGAAGCTGTAACGAACAATGTTATTTGGAGCATGGGGATTATTTGCTGTAAGAATACGTGTGAATTCTTCCTTCAACTCCTCTGCAGATAGATCTAATTGATCATCAGGTTTCATCAATATCTTTGGTTGCATCCATTCATCATCTTCATCACCCATTCGTGATTCATCATCATCCTTTCCTCTCCTGGAAACCTTACTTTGAGACTGTATCTTTGTACTAGAGGATGTAAGACCAGCATTTTTTGCAGCTAGTTTCTTTGGTGGCATCTTGACCTATGTGAGAAATATGGGATTAAGTTCAGTAAACATTACACAAGAGGAAGATGGGTTGGTGGTGTAGTGGTATCTACCCCGACTTTCTATGCAGAAGATCGGTGGTTCGATTCCCTGATCCACCAATCCTAGAGAAGTGCGCTAAGGGCATTTGCCTATGCAATCTTCTTCGGTCGACTCAGCCGAATGACCGGGAAACCGTGATTGAGGGTTAAATGACGAGGGTCTCCGTTAAAAGATCTAGAATCTTCCTGGAGCCCCTTCAGTATAACTGAAAAAGCCTGGGTACAGGTGTAGCAATTATACAAATACATAGATGGATTAATGAGCCTGTAATTTGTAAATTTTATGAATAGGAAAAGACAAATTTTCAGGAAAAGACAAAACTCAGGCCTTGGCTGCTCTGGCAAATAGTGTAAACCATAAGTCCAACCAAAACAAACGTTCAATAAATGGCTGGATAGAACAGAGCTAAACACATTAGGCTTCCATTAAAATGATACTGGGTTCAAATCTTTTTGATGAACAACCTCATTAGATCGTTTTGTAATTTTAATTTATTGATTTGATATCTGAGTTTAGATAAATCATAATTGTATATCACCAATTTGCCAAATAGTATCACTACAACTAATTTATTTCTATTCACATTGTAGCAATGACATTATAAGAAAACTATGCTAGGACATCAGAAGAAGACAGGTAACAGCAGAAAATAGAGTCCAGCCAGAAAGAGGCTGAAAGCAGAATCTAGCTAAAGGAAAGAAAGCAGAAGACAGGGTCTAGCTAAAGAGTAAGGTTGACTATGGGGATGGCAGAGGCAGGTCCTAATAGTGAGCATTCCTGGCACTCTGCTTAGAACTTCAATCACGGTTCCTGATCATTTAGCTGAGTCCAAAAGAATTCTACTTCAGAGAGCTATAATGAAACATGCATTTTTTAGTGAAACAAATATTTTTATTTTATTAGCAGTGTAATCAATCAATATGATATACAGGGTCGTTTTAAAATTGAGGTGCACCTTAACATGGAAAAGAAAATTGCTCATAACTTTACTTCTGGTTAATATTTTTTGATGAAACTTTTTAGATTTTGTTTGTTGTGCCTCTCAATAATATACTAAAGTTTTTGAACTGATGCGACGGGCAAATTGGGTCTGATGCGCAAATGTGTGCAAAAGCACACTAAAATTTCTAAATCGACAAATTTGCTCAAATCATCTTAAAAATTGGTATGCATCATCCCTAAGTCACCAAGAAAGAATCCTGAACATTACATCAGAAAATGATATTCAGAAGGCAAGCTAAGACCGGATTTTTCCTTCTTGGAGACTAAGAAATGATGCATAGCAATTTTAAGGATGATTCGAGCAAATTTGACGACTTTGAAATTTTAGAGTACTTTTGCGCACATTTCACATCAGACCCAAATGCTCAAATGGCCCGTCGCATCAGTTCAAAAACTTAAGTATGTCATCAAAGAGGCAAAACAAACAAATTCTGAAAGTTTAATAAAAATATTGACCAGAAAGAAAGTTATGAGCAATTTTCTCTTCCATGTAAGGACGCATCCAAATTTTGAAACCACCCTGTATTATCATAGAATTTCGTAAATAGTTCATTAACCATAAAGGTATATAGTACAGGGCCGGGATACACTCATTTTATCTAAGGGAACTGTTTATAGGCCAGCAGTATATTGTTTTTAAAAGTTAAATAAAATGTGCAACTAAGAAACTCTATCAATAATTCGATATGATCCTACTAAATAGAAATATAAACCATGAACTATGATACCTCACTGCATGACAGTAAATTTTAGTAGCTTGTGCACTGCCCTAAAGGTTTCAGTTGTGAATATGCAAAATTCTGTTACTCTGGCCGTCAACCACAAAGTGCTATCCCCAAAAACTAATAAGGGAACCTCTTCATGTAATATAACGACAGCATTTGATTTTTTCATGTAACAACAACAATTGAATTTTGGAGTTCTAGAGCAGCAAGCTGCAAGTCGCGCAAAAGTCGGGTTACATTATGCACTTCGACAATTCAGAACCAACGTAAAACCTTTTTAATTAACATCACATCTGAATCCCTTTATAACATATAAATCTGCGATGCAAGGTTTGTCTTGCTAAGCCAACATAGCCCGCGCCCTGTGGCCTGCGCTGCGCATGCGCACCCTGTCGGGCCGGGACGCACATAAGTGTTTGACAAGATGATATCTGTTTAACTTTCTAACTGCCATGCTAACGAAATAAGAGCAGCAAGCTGCGAGTCGGGTAACACTTGGACAATTTTGCCAGGGGGCCTCAGGCTAAAGCTAAATTGTTGCTTTGCAACAACCGATCGGAGGGAAACGTAGAAAGAGCCGCGCAGCGCCCGGTAACAGGTAACGACAAATTGGTGTACGAGCTTAACTTTTGCGTCGCGCGTCCGTCCTAATTTTGCGCGCGTTGCATTCGCGCTAAGCTTGAATAATACCAACTTACCTCATCAGTGTAGTAGATTTTGATTCTGATACATTGATATAATAACTTTGTTTCTTTTGTAACCCAAAACTTACAGAGTTTATTTTTGTCTAACACTCTCCCCTACCCACCTTATAACAATAACCGTCTAACGTTCTTACGAAACGTTAGGATCAACGGGCGATGCGCGTCTAGAATTTCTTCGAAATTCGCCAGGCCAGAAATGCGTGACAGCGCGTGATGGCCGCGACAGTAGGTTATCAACCTACAACGTTAGGAGAGCAGCAAACTGCGAGCCGCGCGCGGGTCGGGTAACACCTCGACAATAATAATACTGAATTTAATTGTTAATACCTATAAATGTAAAGTACTCCATATAAAATATAATGATAATAAACACTTAGATTATTTGCTCCATGGTAATAAATTAAAAGAAATTGATAAGGAAAAAATCTAGGTGTCCTTACCTCTGGCAACTTGCTTTGGAATGATCATGTTGAATGGTGTTAATGGAGGCTCTTTCATACGATCAGGGACATGTACAGCAACTCATCTGGTCATATTAAGATAAACAGCAAACTCAGTCAAGCGTTTCACATTGTAGGTTGATAACCTACTGTCGCGGCCATCACGCGCTGTCACGCATTTCTAGCCTGGCGAAGAAATTCTAGACGCGCATCGCCCGTTGAGTTTCACATCAACAAAGGGACCGAACAAGGGCACCCTCTAAGCCCTGAACTTTTTAAAGTTTACTTTCAAAAGCTTTCTGAACTCCTTAACGAGGCAATTACTAATTGCCCAACACTTTCAGGCCTTCGCATCTCACATCTAGCCTGGGCTGATGACCTCGTCGTACTTTCCCTGGATCCCGAATCCTTACAGAAA
>JH152675.1:269134-282250 GCA_000226015.1 Mnemiopsis leidyi | reverse complement strand
ACAGTCCATATTGACCTACCGCAAGTTGACCTGTAATTTTAGCTTCACTTTAGTGCTCAGAGAACAACTTCAAGTTCATAACTGCCTCATGCTGAATATTCGAACTTCAGTACAAAGCGTTAACAATCTTTCTTTGAGCTGAAAATTTTGTCGAACAATTTGATGAGCCTGACAACTGACAAATGGCGTGACGGCCAAAGCAAGCGACCGTTTTCGAGTTAAGAAATAGCGGTCAGAACTTTCGATATCACACCTTTTTAACGCATTTAGATAACGTTGTTTATTAAGCTGCGATACTTTTGATAGCGATTTAATCGAGGGTCTTTAAAAAGCGGTCACATACACCCAAGTTTTGGGTTTTGGTCAATTTTAGACTACTATTGTAATTTCAGAAAATACAGCCGGTTTTGGCCATGAAGTTTACCTGGATTTCCCAAGGATGACTTCACAATGGGAGGAGACTTCTCCCCCTCTGACAAAGCCCCATTAGAAGTATTATCATCTCGAGACACCCTGGCAGTAGACACTTGTGTAGGTGAGGTGGGGAAGGAGGGGAGTGAAGCGCTGGCAAGACTCTCCGATATCTTCTTCAGGTAGTGAGGATTGTGCGACAGAAAGTCGTTGATCAGAGCTGCTTTGTCCTGCTTGGGAGACGACTCGGTCGAAGTTTGGTCTCGGGGAGACGTCCCGGGCGACTCCTTGGTGGGAGGGGAGAAAGCGGAGGGAGATTGTAGGATGGCAGAGTTGGAGCGCTGTATGTTCGGTTTTGTGTTGGGTGTTGTTTTATCTGGACGGTTTGGGGAGCTCTGTGAAGTGCTAGATACTTCTGACAGAGTTTCTTCAGCTGGAGACTTCTGTTTAGCGACTTCTGTTGAACGTTTGATCTCCTCTTGAACCCGCCGTGGCGACATAGGGTTCGGTGTGACCGGTCGATCGACAACTGGCTTTGTGCCAGAAAATGTGCCGATAAATTCGCCAGAAATCCTTCCCGGGCCCCGGACGACAGCAGGAGGGGAAATAAAGACGGGGCTGATATCCGCTTCTGTCGAAAGTAGACTAGAGCTAGCTAGCTGGTCCGAGGTGTTGCCCTTCGAATGTTTTGTTTCATAATCTGGGGTTTGGTCTTCGAAATCGGGGAGCAGTTGAGATGGACTAAAATCGGACTGTCTTTTGTATGACTCAATTACTCTCGTTGCTGCCTCCAAAGGTTTGGTCTGCTCTACATCTAGCATATCCTTAATATTGCTGAGATTCTCGTCCACTTTTTTGTCGCTTTTCCTCGGTGTAAGACCCATTTGTTGGGAGGTAACCGCAAGAGTTTGGGCGTTCATTTGTTTCAAACGGTTAATTAGAGCGTCTAAGTCTTGGCTCAAATCCAAACCGTCGTCCGTCAAGTTAGAAAAGTTTAAACTTGACATGCTGCTCTTGTTGGGAGCTGAAACATAACTCTTGTCATCAACCAGGATGGGTTCAACTTCAGACTTAATGATTTCTGGGAAGACAACATTTTGATCTACACCGACGTTAAGTCTGTTCATTTTCTCGTCTAGTCCACTCCTTAAAGCCTCCGTCTTTTCCTCCAGAAACTGCAGATACTGCTCTGAAGTTTCAGGAGATATCTGAACTATAGAATCTGTCTCCCTGGATTGAGCGGGAGTTATCTGGACTATAAAATCTGTCTCCCTGGATAGAGCGGGGGTGAACTCGATGAGATTATCAGATTTGTTGGGATGGGGTGTGAACGTCATGAGATCGGGAGTCTTGGAAGCGGGAGGTTGAGACGGGGAAGTAGTGAAGGGAGATATCACTGGAGGTAACTGCTTTACTCCTGAAAATGTTGGAGAACTATAATTGAGATTTAATGCTAGAAATAAGTCATAATCTGTGCTCTTAGATAGATCCAAGAATGAATTATGTTTGTCATCAAATAATAGGAACTTGTACATAGGGATCTATACATAGGGATCACATGATATGGATTTACACTAAGTAATTGTACATCGGTGTTTGTACATAAAGATATGTACATTGGAATTTGAACGGACATGATAAACATCTGAAATAGCTCATACTCCCTGCTCCAATAGCACATCTTGCAAATAATTATAACAACGTGAAATAAGAACTATGTGAAAGAAAGTACTATGTGAAATAAGAACAACGTGAAGTAAGAACTATGTGAAATAAGAACAACGTGAAGTAAGAACTATGTGAAATAAGAACAGCGTGAAATAAGAACTATGTAGAATGTGAAATAAAGTACTATGTGGAATAAAGTACTATGTGGAATAAAGTACGATGTGAAATAAAGTATTTTGTGAAATAAAGTACGATGTGAAATGTGTGAACTATGAACTATTTGAAATGAAGTACTGGACCTCATAGAAGCAGTGTTGTGCAGTAAGCTAAATTTTTTACTTTATTGGTACATTAGTTGTGCTAATTGTCTACTTAGAGCGCTCTTAATTACTGTTAATTATCCTGGTTGAGTTATAATTTTTGTACGAAAACAAATAACAAGTTCCTATGATGAGTTGCTAAGTTTTTGATTTTGCAAGTTGCACGATAGAAATTATCATCTTTACTTAAACTTTATAAGAGTTTGCTCCTGCAGTAATTGTTTCCATGTTAACAGAGGTCAGCTGATTTCAAACACTAAACTTGAACACACACGTACGTTGAGCACTAAGCGGTGTCTGCAGGGAGGGGTCTTTCAGCACACAATTGTCGACAAGGAACATCAGAGTTGTACTGTAATCATGCTCCATCGCTTGTACCTTTTCTTTTGTCTCAGACAAATCTTTTCTACAGGCCAACAACTCCTGAAATATATATCGTCAATACATGCATAGTTACTACAACTAGCTATACTCAACACGTTTGGTTACCACAGCTAGTTATACTGAACTGATCCTTTTAACTGAGAGATGTAGTATGCTTACTTTTGAAAAATTGGATCGCGATGTGCTTCAGTGTTTGACACGCGCGAATTTCGGGCATTAGCCTCGGTGAAAAAATGGCAAGCGCAGACAGAACACCTAGAATGTATGATTTGTCTGTCTGGAGATGGTGAAGCGATGGTTGTATATCTCCGCGGAAATGTGTTACACAAATATTTGACACAAATATACCAGACAAATACAAGGTTGAGTAATCCAGGCAGCTCACATTTCATTGTTGTAGTTCCGTCACCCGTGTGAACACCTGCATATTTCCCTCATACTATACCTCTTATTTCCCTCATACTATACCTTACATATTTCCCTCACTACCTTACATTTACTTTCCTTGTTTGAACACCTGCATATTTACCTCTCTACCTTACATTTACTTTCCTTGATTCGAGTTGCGATTTCTCGATCCGATTCTAAATTTTCATGATGATTTCATGCTTGAGTCAGAATGATCTGTCAACTTGCTTCCACCAATGTTCATAAACTAAAACAATATATTCTAAAAGCCCCAATTATTTGATAACCACAGCTGGTTATAAAGGAACTTAAACCTATTTATTCGGCCACCCACCAAGCAGGGTTATGTCAGCAAGTAGAACCAGTTAATATGTCAATCAGATGTCAGTCAGGTAGCTACGGTTGTTAAGGATATCAAATTTTATATACGAGGATAAACGATTCCCACCTTCCAAAATATTTTCCTTGTACGGCAAGTTGGAATGTTAAAAATCTATATTTTGGTAAACCATGCACCTCATGACTCATGCCATGCGAAGTGTGCTATATTTATCCTAGCTTAAGTTCTGTGTACGCGTAGGTCTTACTTCTCGTGTACAAAAAGTTGTGCACTTAAATTCGTCTTGGTTCAAAGCTTCATTTCGTGGCTTATTACTCAAACCGTTATTCATATCTGATAAGTTTTCCTGGATGTACTCAAAACATAGTCACAGGGAGCAAGATTTATTAGGAGCGGCAAAGTGTAGCATTCCACCACCAATGTTGTAGTTGTCCCATTCTCCCTGTGCACTGTATATCAAGGCATGCAAGCCGCAAGGGTGCATTAAAAGAAGTTCAATTTTGATACAAGTAAAATGATGATCTGTAAGTGGTGAATACATCAGTCGTCTACCCCGGATACAAGTCCCTCTACTATTGCAATCCCCACTCTACTGAACTACTACAACGAATCTGCTTGTCGCGGTGATACCCGACTCTCGCAGCTCAAAGCTTTTCGTTTCGTTACAATGGTAGACGTGATCTGTAGAGAGTTTAAAACTCTTATTAAATGGAATGAAAAATTTGAAGCTGAGCACATGTGGTGCAATTTAAGCGTGCACGTGCAGGACAGGTGAATCGGAATTGAAATTTCGGTAAATGAATTGATCCATAATCTCCAAGGGGTTTGCTTAGGTTTTTTCTTCTTGATTCTTTGAAGATATGCCGTATTAGATGTAGAATACCGAGCGGCGCAACCACGACAGAGGATAAGGGGCCACGATAAGGGGCCTATCTGTTGGTAATCCTAATTCATTGGATTAAACGTGGTACTCAAATTAACTATTGATTGCCATACAGAAGTTTTAGCCGGGAAAGCTGATTTCCTGATCATAACTCAATATCAATCGTAATTGCTTACGTGCACCACCCATTGCTTCACATGTTCATTATCGAAATAAGCGGATTTGCAAGGGCCAAGTTTCAGTGCTAGATTGGTCTCATGAGCACGTAAAACTGAAATTCTTGCAGAGGCCCACCTAAACGACCCCATATTGATAGAGACCGTGATACAGAAATCTGCAGAAAAGGAGGTTTGTCTCAACAGCAAATTTTAACCTCGCCCTTCTCTAAGTGAGTTACACCTACACTCTTGCTTTTTGATTGGCACTGTCAGTTACACTAACGCTTATTTTTCTAATCGTGATACTTCTCCTCATTTCAGTTCTACGAATGTAAGTTCTACAAATGCTCTACTCTGCTCTTACCATTCTGTTTCATTGCACGAGCTATGTTTGAAATATTTGAATGCCGCCCCGCACTGCATGATGCGTGTAGACGAGTCAGCTATAATCTTACTTTATTTCATCTGCTCTGTGATTTTGGAGCCAGGTTTAACTTTTCTTAGCCGAACCCCAACTCCAAGTCTCAAAGTAAATCTCGTTAATTGTTTCTAAACCTCTCACGTTACACAGTTCACAAACACACAAAGGCAAATATATCTACACATCACAAGGCCAGGTGCATTAGAATACTGAGTTAACTGGCTTAGTTGAATGTAGTTTATTTGAGCAAGACAGGCCCGGAGAGCTCGAGATCACCGCTTTTCAGTGCGGTGCGCGTGAGAGGAGAGTTTGCCACTGGGAAATACTTGAGGGCGGTGTTTAGTTAACACTGTTTAGTGTACCTGCGTGTGTTAGTTTACACTGTTCAGTGTTCCTGCGTGATAGCCGGTTTTTTCTCGATCTGTGTTTGTTGTTGTAAATCGTCGTTTGCTTATTGGCCTTTTTGACATAAAGCATAAGTTTTGGGCTTATTAATAACTATTTTGTAAGGGTAACTTATCAATTTAAGCTTATGATGCACCGTTTTTTCTTTTAATCTAAACAACACGACTTGTTTCTCTTGAGATAGATTTCATTAAGTTAAGTGTCTCGATTAAAATCACTGGAGAAGTTTGCTAGATGTGTGACTTTTGTTTTTTTTATTAACTATCTGTTTCTTAGAGCTTTAATTTATATACTTATAACGTCTCATGGTGGTTGCTACGACAGCTGACGGCCGGGCGTTACCAACATGTAGCTCGATCACATACTGATGTGACTTCCAAACCATCTGTTCCCTTGATCGGTCATCCGAACATATTGAGCTTTCTAACTTCCTTTGGAGCACCCAAATATTATTTAATAAACGGTGTCCTTGTTCGCGTGTAGTTTTGATAAACACTGTACTGACCACATCCAGGTTAAAAAGTATGTAGTGAAGCTGGGAGATAGCCGACAGGAGATGAAGAAGTGAAGCATCAACAGGGTCAGGGGGAACTTAGACCTAATTCCACTGCCTTATGGACGATGTAATTAAACAGAGCGGACAGAAATTCGGGCTAAATGAGAGGTTCATGCTGTTTGCGCTGTCCCTGGCGGCGATCCCAACTTCTTTTGTAATCCTTCTGGAGTTTGTCACTACTGAGCAGCCAGAGGTAAGTTGAAAAACACTACAATTATTTTGTATGTTTTACAATGCCGTTATTAGTTTTCGTAAGCCTATTTTCGATTTTTGAATTTTTTTAATCTTTTGGGTTAAAGATTTCTTTTATAGATTATACATTTTGCTAACTGTCATTTTCAAAATTTTCAAAGCCGCTTATCACCTAAATGTCACAGGTTTGTGTATATGACAGAGATATGACTAACTGTGACGATTACAACGGCAGTCCTGATGACGTGTGCTTGCTGGCTGATAAGGACAGGTGGAACTACAACTTCCCACTCAGAACAATAATTGGAACTTACGACCTGCTTTGTACTGCTTACTGGTAAGATAGAACTGACAACTGGGGTCTGCCTGAAACCTTAATTTTTATTCCTCCGCCAAATCACCTGGGTTCCTAATTCAAAGCATCGGGATACAAATTCTCCATCTTGATGAATCAATACAATTTAATGTGCCCCAGAATTTGCTCTCTCAACTCCAATAACAAGCAAGAAATATACCCCGAATTTCCAGGGAGAAATGCTTGCCGCAACTTCTTTTCTACCTTGGAATGTTGCCAAGTTGTCTACTAGCGGGGTACCTCTCTGACCAGTTTGGGAGGAAACCTGTCCTCATTATTTTCCTGCTCCTGGATTGTCTGGCTCTAGCAACTCTGCTTTTAGTCAGGGGATACCTAGGATATCTGGTGGCGAGGTCTGTAGATAACGCCTGTTCAGTGTGTGGCTCTATTTTAGTTAGTACACTCGCTAACACTGCTCAACGTTAGGTTGTGAGGTTGAGTAACTTTCTGACTTTCCACAGAAAGGCCTTGGTCAGTTATCTTAGGTTTATAGAACTGTCTATCAGAAAGAGTCAAATGAGAAAAATCGGCAGTGCAAATATGACATCTACTTCAGGTATTTGACCGCCGCTTTTATCGGATACTTTGTCATTTCGGAGACTCTGATTATAGAGGGACTGAAAGTGCAATACAGAAACATATTTTTAGCAGCGATCTGGTGCTCTTTCTCTCTCGGTATAATAACAGTTTTACATGACACTTTATTAAACTTTATGACCATAACTTATGCAAGTTAAGAGCTATTCTCATGGTCAATCTTACCCTAATATTAGTAGGTTTTGCGTTTCGATTCAACAATGGTGGTCCCAAGTTATACGGTTTATTAACGATAAACATATTAACGAAAATGTATATCGCCTCATAGAATTAATCCTGTTGCGTGACTAAAAACATTGAATATACATTCAACATTAAACATAACATTATGTTAATATTTTTCAGGCATAGTCGTGCTTGGTCTTCAAAACATAATATTCAGCCGATACATCGATATGGTTGCATGTGTCATTATCTTCAACCTAATTCTACTGCTACTCTACTTATTTGGGATAGATGAGTCTTTGAGGTGGCTCCTCGTCAAACAGAAGGTTAATATCTATTTTTGATAAATATTTTCAATAGATAGATCATTAATAGATTATTTTAGTAAAATACATGATCAGAGCCACTTTTAAACTAATGCTAAAAATGCAGGTCGGATGACCTCTGCTGTAAAGGGCTTGACACATTGTTGATTGTTAAAACAAAAATTCCTTAAACAATGATGCCACTCTCTCACAATTATAATTCTCACAGTGAAACCAGTCGTTTCCTTCTTCAGAAAGATAGAGCTCAGTACTCGTTAAACAGAATAGCCTATATGAACAACGTTACTATGCCTAAATACGAAGAAATACCAGTACCAGCAGACGAAGAATACAGCACTCGGGACTTTTTTGTACTTCAGAAATGCAGTAAGTAAAGGGGATTGCATTCCCAAATAAGTACACCTTCCTAATCTCATTTTTTATCAGATTCATTCATAATATAAACAATTCGCGTTTAACAATTCGCGATTTTTTGGGGATAGGGTTGACCCTACACATAATACAATCACATTTTTAAAATTAGCAGGAAAAAACCTCAATCTCGATACCAATATTTTATAAACTAACCCCCAGGAACATTTACATTGATCCTACTCCAACTGAGCACTCTCAGTTTCTACCTCCTAGTCGACTTCACCCACACCTCCATCAACTCCATCATGTCTGAGGAGTACTTCGAAGAGTACGGTTTCAAAGAGTCGGAGTTGGCGCGAGCTCAGAACTACATCTTGTCCGGGTGTGTGGGTGTTGTTGGTGTCATTGTCACCTCCCTGATGTGTTACCTAGCGGGGAGGCGGCTCACCGTGGTGCTGGAGTTGCTGTTGTGTGTGGTGGCTCTAGTACTGACCATCTCCATGCCTAGCATGCCTGTTGTACTTACAACATGCTCCTACGCTATTCGGTAAGTTTCTCGTTGTTAAACAGGGCTGGTCGGGGATTTAGATTTAGATTTAGAACTTTCACCAAAATTTCTCATACTCCAATCCTCTTACTTACTACTCAATCTTCAGGACAATTTCACCTGGTCTACTCTACCTGAGCTCACTCTACTCCTTAGAAGTTCACATCACTCCGCTCCGCGCGCGAGCAGTAGGTCTCTCCACCGCAGGGGCGGCGTTCGGAGGAATCCTTAGTTCCATCAAGAGTTTCTTCATCCCAAGACCACACGGACTACACGACCTCATAACAACCGGTATTGAGCTAGCCTTAGTGGTGTACGTGTTGATCTGGAGCATGAAGTTGCCGGAAACAAAAGGACGAACTTTGCCGGATAAGATTGAACAAATGCCCTGTACTCTGGGTATTACTGAACGCTGGGTGCCTTGTAAGCAGCACGATGAAAAGGTTCCCTTACTGAAAGGACAGTCAACTTCGCGGTCTAGTTGTTCTGATAAGATTGCTGAGTAAATCAGTTCTAAATGCAGTGCATTTTGGTTTCGTAAGATTTTCAGTCTGATTTGTAATTTGTAGAGTGAATCTTGGTTTGTAAAAAGTAACCTTAATTATCTTGCTAATCTTGCTAATGATTTAATGAACATTTTCTTTTAATAAGCCCAATTTGATAAAACCATCCGTTTTCCTTTTAGACCATTTTATACAAAATACGGCCTATTCCGAAGTAAGGGCTTGCCTCTGCAGACAACAAATAGTTGCCGGGACCTACCTTGTCAAAGGAAACAACGTACATATTAAGTTTTCATTTTGATTGCCCCCCTCGAAGTATTACTATTAGAAAACTTATACGAGCTGCAAGGCCGGACGGTGCTAGCAAATGGGCTACGTTATAATAGGTCTTACCTTCAGATTATTAGCATAGTGATTATTAGCATAGTGATTAGATCACTAAAAGATCTACTTTAATTAAATTTCTTCCTTCTGTCCTACATTTCAAATTCCCGCCTTTCCAATATGAAATCTAGTTAGTTATTGGAAGCATGCTTTCACGCGAGTCCGCTTTACAAAGTTGCTGGAATTAGCAACAGAATCAGCGCGCTAAAACTTAGTCAGGATTTAACGCGTTACGTAAACACAACTTTACATGTGTGACAGTGGGGGAACAAAATAACGGACGAAATGATTTTAGAGTCTCGGGGCAGGAGAGGAGACAAAATGATTAGGGTCTAGGGGCAGAGGACAGAGACAATGCAGAAATTGCAGACTTTACCCTATCTGTTTAACATGAGTGCACTTTACGCACATTAGTAGAGCTAACATCTAGACGGACAATAATAAACCCTGAATACAAAAAGTAACTTTACTAACCGTTGATAGAGCCTCCACAGTATTCTGTAGAGCCGACATAGTCTCGATAACCTCCGCTCTCATATTCTGTTCCTCTATCGTACCGCTTTCTTGTTCGGTGAGGTAGCCTATCATGGTCGACACTGATCTCAGTAACAGAGATGTGTATCCGCTAAATCCACCGACCTGGTATATTGCTTTCTGTCAGAGTATAGAGTTGTGTTTTTAAACGTTTTTGGTAATGAGAAGGTTTTATATTTGTTCATATCCAATAATTATTTTGTATATATACAACATAAATATATATAATCGCTCAAGGGTTAAATTGAAATACACTAAAAGAAAAGCATAATCAAATGGAAAAAAGCCATTGTACGGTTACATCACATCAGACAAAAAACAAAACAACATACAGGTGCGTTGTTCTTTGCAGGTTTAGCTCCAATCTGGGACTGATATTTCCTGAGTTTCAGCTCCAGGTCCAGTGCAGCACCTTTTAGAGGTGAACTGTCAACAAACGTCAGGTTTTCTCCCTCCTGTAGGTGGGGCGGCATCAGTAAAACAGGACATTTAAAATTAGAATCTGTGATGAAACATTAAGGACGAAGTTAATTGTTGGTTAAAGGACGAAGTTAATTGTTGGTTAAGGACGACGTTAATTGTTGGTTTGGACGTACGTTCGTGAGTGAGAATTTGTAGCCATATGAACTTAAATTAAGTGTCAAAGGATTTTAACGCCAACAGTTAAAACACGATTAATTTATGTCTAATTGGTTATAGTTAAGTTGATAGGGTTATAAAACGAAAACGGATACGGAACACTGTTCACTTTCAATATGCAATATTTTTCAACAGTTTTTCTAAGAGACTTACATGTAAACATGATATAATTGTATGACTTCTGAATATCACTTCAAAACTCATTCAATCTTAGAAGATAACTTGATTTAGGACAAGAAAAGGCTTAATTTAGGACAAGGAAAGAAGCAACACTTTATAATTGCAGTACATTGAACAAGCTTACATCAAAACCTGAAGATAGAAACCACGTAATTGCCACTGGCTCATACAGGAGTAAAGGAGTAAAGTGAGATTCGTAGATTTACCCTTATTGAATCTAGACCATGATTAACGAACTTATGAATAATGAACCAGAGAAAATTCAGTACTACTTCCAGGTATCACATAATCCTTAGGATCTTGCTGAATTGCACAGCTTTCGTCTCGTGAACTTTAAACACTAGGAAATATTTCCTAGTTGTTTACTAGTCCCAAGATGGAAGTACGGTGTTTAAAAATGCCCGTTTACCGGTTTAGCCTTATCTGATCCCCTGCTACATGGCTTGTAAACAGGGATCGGCCAGTTAAGGGCGGTCCGTGTAGGTTGACACCGTGCTTTCAGCTATACAATAACGCTGGTTCAATAGGAACGTTACACATTATCTTGGAGATCACCACTATTTCAACAGTCGACAAAGTTCTAAAATAAAATATTAACTGACCTAAACTGAAGCGCTTGTAACTACGTACATTCCAACAGGAGCAAACGTAGGAACAAAAACGTTAACAATGTTGGGAATGTTTAGAGGTGGTCCTCCCTCCGCTGCCATGACAATTTATTGCAGTAAAACATCAGATTAGATTACCTAAATATAATACACATTAGCTGAGAAATCATTGACTTTAAATAGGTCACGTAGGTGAAGAGCATTGTCACGTGGGGGTTTTACTATAACATAGCGAAGTTTACAAAGCTTCCAAAGCGTAATTTTATGAGACGGACGGCAAAAATACCAAAATTTTCCGGAATACGTTAATATGGTTCCCGTCGTCCTGCCCCAGAACATCGTGCCCCACATTATTTTATCCCTGAGTTTTTGCCCCAGCGACCCATGACAGTCGTGGTTGCAAGACGCGGGTGTTTCTAATTCTAAATTGCAAACACATTATTCATGGTAGATGTACCACATTGATAATAGTAATTAAAAGCTTGAATTAAAGAATGTCATCACCCTGGAAATGAAAATCCGGGAAACGATGACGCTCCGATCCTCTTGATGCTGAAATGGAGCTGGACGAAGAGTCGAGCTCCTTTCAAATATTGATTGACAGTATTTCAAATTTAAACTTTAACAAAGTTTGGACCCCTTCACTTTTTACTAACTTTATCTTTTAAAATCTTTACCTGTGTTTGAATTATGACAGTAAAGGGATATGTAAGTATAACGACGTAACCTTCAAATAAAATTTATCGCGATTTTAAGCTTGTGGTGTTAAAATTTAAGTCTCTATCGACTTGTGGAATGACAAATACACCCTACACGCAATTTTGTACGGACCCAAAACTTCAGGTTAACAAATCGAATCTACAAAGTTATAGTATTGAAGGGTAATAACACCAGTTTTTTGCACGAGACGCGGCCAATTTCGAACTGCAATTACAACTTCGTTCATAGCTTGAGGCAAGCGGATTGCGAACAACGAAAATGCACAGCTGATATTGAACGAGGCAAATGGCCATGTTCATAAGTTGTCTTTACGTTCCTTACGATCATACATTTGATCATACATTTTGAAAGCCGCCACATCATATTTAAATTCCATCCAAAAGACGTTTAGGACTGTACTAAAATCCATGCAAGTATTGACCAAGTACTACATAGGTAAGTCTTTACTTGCAAATTCATGAACATCTCTAATAACATACTGAAATAAACTTTACCTGTGTTTGAATTCTGATAGCAAAGGGCTATGTTAGTATAAAGACGTAGCCTCTTAATAAAAGTTATATCTTGGTTTTCAGTTTGTCTTATTGAAATTTACTTTTTCGGACTGACAAATAAACGCACAGGTCTTAAACTTTAGGTAACAGGTTTAACGATCCCAGCTCTTACGAAGATAAAAACAACTCGTGAACTTACACATACAAAGATAAAAACAACACGTGTACTTACACATACGAAGATAAAAACAACACGTGTACTTACACATACGAAGATAAAAACAACTCGTGAACTTACACATACGAAGATAAAAACAACACGTGAACTTACACATACGAAGATAAAAACAACTCGTGTACTTACACATACGAAGATAAAAACAACTCGTGTACTTACACATACGAGGATAAAAACAACACGTGTACTTACACATACGAATATAAAAACAACACGTGTACTTACACATACGAAGATAAAAAACACACGTGTACTTACACATACGAAGATAAAAACAACACGTGTACTTACACATACGAAGATAAAAACAACTCGTGAACTTACAC
>JH152675.1:247075-269120 GCA_000226015.1 Mnemiopsis leidyi | reverse complement strand
GATCCAACTACCCACTTCTTTCTCCGAGTTTTGGTCTCCTAGTTTTGCATTAGGATCGGCGATGGCGTAGGATTTCTGTTCGATCTTGGCAAAGGGGTAATGACCTCCGACTATGAGCCGTTCCAAACGATCTTTCAGCTGAGAGAGGAGAATTTAACTGTTAGTGTTTGTTTGAATGTTAAAATGAGCTTAATTCTTAAACCTTTGATCATTAGGTAGCCCGAAAATATTAATAACTTATACTCATAAATCATTTTTGTCGAACCTAATAAATAATGATTAAGAAATGAAGATAACAGTTGAAACAAATTCACTCATGCAGTTTGAAATCTAAAAGCTTAATTCGTCCCCGAGAGAAGACTTTTGCTTTAACGTTGCTACCTAACAAACTTGAAATTGTGCCTTAACTTCTCCACTTAAATTGCACATGAGGTTTTACAAGTTGTAACTTATCAGCTACAAGTTGTAACTTATCAGTTACAAGTTGTAACTTATCAGTAACAAGTTGTAACTTATCAGTTACAAGTTGTAACTTATCAGTTACAAGTTGTAACTTATCAGTTTACAAGTTGTAACTTATCAGTTACAAGTTGTAACTTATCAGTTACAAGTTGTAACTTATCAGTTACAAGTTGTAACTTATCAGTTACAAGTTGTAACTTATCAGTTACAAGTTGTAACTTATCAGTTAGATAGAAACGTTACCTCCTGATCAGTGTAGTGTCTGTCGTAAGATTCCCGCTCCGTGTTTACGATACGACTCGTTTCTTTATCTCCCTGATCTTTAACCGGGCTTTCCAACCCTGAAGATATGATAAGAGAGTCCTGCTTATTATACTACGTCAAAATGCTCAAATTCCCAAGCATTGAAAAATCGTAGGGCTGCCACGAGACCACAGAATATGGGGATTAGCAATAGGGATTAGCAATAGGGATTAGCAATAGCAATCAATAGGATCACGCAGATACACCAGCTTGAGGAATGATTCCAGCTTGCTACTCTAGGTTCTATAGTGGAGACAGAGATACGCGGCCTAATAGTCTGTAGAGATCAGAGCATATCCTGGTGATGAATACGGGATCGTATTTTCGATGTTGTGTACGAGATGTCTCTTAATTTAATGTTTTCAAATACATAGTGACATTTTTAGTGAAGAATGAAAATTTTTAACTTGAAATTACAAGGAATCTGTAAACCACGTGTCTTTTCTGGCTGGAGGCACGCTTTGCGTTTTGCGACTGATAATCTAAATCCAGTTGCATTTGGAATTAGATATACTGTGTCCGAAAATATCACGGGCATACTCTCCGATCTATAATTCAGAGACTTGTGGTGAAGTTGGCCACCTGATCTTGTGTGAAGTTGTCGTTTCAGAAGGTCACCAGATCCGGTGGCCTGTCAAATTGATTGGGTATCCTGTGAAGTTGTCGATCACCCGATTTTGCAAATTAAGCATATTTGCGCAAAACAAGCAAGAACAGCTGATTCTCATATTTCAGAAACTTGATATTTATCATCTGTTCGGTATCATAATGACCATATTTACAGAGTTTCATAAAAAAGTATTGATTAGATTGCTAAGATAATGAAAACTCTTATCCCTGTACTGTACCCAGATTATTACATACAGGGAGGTTACCAAATTGTAAAACCACCCTGTGTCCCTGTATGTATTACTGCATTAATTTATTACCAGAAACATTATAAAAATCTTATAACCTATAATAAACAATAAGGCCAAAAAGAGGAAAACAGCTTTTTCGCCTACTATTTGACGTCATAAAATGGTTATAATGTAACAATGGCAAGTTTTAGTGCATGCCTATTACACACACTTGTAGTGATGAGTCTTCATGAGATAGGAATGTGAAACTTCTTGTTGGATAAAAATTTCGCCAAAACGCAGACTCGAACACCCAACCGCCAGACTGCATAGCATAATCTTGATAATCAACATAACAACTGTTTTATTAAGCACCTATGTAAATTAATTAATCCATGCAAGCAAAAGTGGTTATTTAACCCTGTTTGGGCTACCAACACCGTGGTATTTTCACTGGAAATTACCAGCTTATGACTTACGGTCAAGGATATCGATAGCGATGCCATCTGATCCAGCGCATACTGAAAGACTAAAGCATACGCCACAACCAGCACGTTGGAAAGTGAAATATTATGGTGTAAATTTACCAAAATCCAAAACTTGGGTGTGGCGTGGCCGTTTTTTGAGGTTTAGCATTGTACATTGCACATCGAGGGGGAGTGATGTGAGATGGTGGACTGTTTGAATGGACCGGTTGGTGCGGGGATGGATCAAAATTACGGTCGCTAATTTTCGGCATGTTTATGTCTTTTCAATGTTATTCATTCATAATCGACATATTCAATCCATAATCGACATATATTTATCTCAAGTGTCCTCCCCTTAACTCTTGTTTGACAAATATTGCACTGTACACATTTCACAAACAATTTAATCAAGAATCCACTTAGTCAAAATGAACAACTCTTGCCCCAGGTTTTGATGTCGGTACAGTATCTTAAATTCTACAATATTTCCACCTGATTAAGATGACTGACCGTAGCGATATTCTAAAGTTAAGTCCTTCTTTTAATTAATCTGTAGAGGTCTATTACTATTCTTATTGTTGTTAAGGGTCTGTACATACAATATAATTTGTAAAAACCAAGTACAAAACCAAGAATTAAAAAGTTTCCTGCAGTTGTACAGCCTTGATTTGTGTAATTTCCGTGAAGTTCTAGTTTCTCGGCTATATGGTGATATCATAATCATGGACTTGCACTTAAGTCTTTATTTCAAGTTCTTGTCTTAATTTCAAGTTCATGGTACTCACACTTAGACTTAAGAGATGTTCCTTTCTAGAGTTTCGTCAGTATATAATAATGGGAGTTTTAAAGAGTTCCATAGGACTAAAGAGTACTAAAGAGTTTCATTTGCATTCTGCTGTTAGAATTCCTTAAGACGTGATAGAGCGTGTTCTCAAGTATTATTCCTGCAGTTGCACAGCCTTGATTTGTGTTCTAGTGGCGAAGTTCTAGTTTTTCGGCTGTTTGGTGATATCATAATCATGGACTTGCAAGTCTTAATTTCAATCTTAGACTTTAAAGACGTATACCTTTTCTAGAGTTTCGTCAGTTTATAAGTTCTACAAGATGTTATATTAATATTATCTGGACCTTTTCACTCTTTGCTTACGTTTTAACAGTTGTCAGATAAAGAAACACTGTCGGAATCATTCATCGTTTAACTTGTGTCCTGGGAAGCTGCCGCCCTCATGCCTGCTTTATGAACGTGATTATGAAATTTTGTGAGTCACATATTACTCTCTGACAACCGCCTTACGCAACTAGGTCAATCATCCCATATACACCTCGCATCGGAACTTCTCCTACTACACTCGCTTCTCAACTATTGGCGTTCAGGTTTTTACCCTGTACCCTCCTCTTCACCACGACTACCTTAGTCCTTTCGCTCTCCCTTTCATTCTTGACACAGATGAAAAATTTGGGCCTCATGCTCTTTCCTAGACTACATCCAAAATTATCTCCTTTAACAAGATGTCACTACAAAACACTTAAACAGAGACTGTCTGCCTCATCAGAATTTGGCAAATTCTAGGGTGAGTATCAAGACGCATTAGTTCACACTCTGAATCTTCTCTTTCCTGCTTTTATTAACAGAGTGTGTCCTATAACCTAAGCACGATCCCAAGTTACAGGTAACTTAAAGCTGGTTTATCAGAGGAGTTTGCTATTCATCCAAAAAAATAAGTATACTTAAATAGCACAATTAACTATAGCAGTATAGTAGCAATGACTGGCAGTTACTCTAGATCGCTAACCTCTGACAGGGGACGTAGCGATGCTGTGTGTCTGTCTGGAAGGTTGAGAAGTAGGGAGCGGACTTGTTGCCGTGTTAACTAGTTTGCTACGGGGGCTAGGCTTCCGCCCTGAGGGACTCCTAGATCCACGCACTGGATCTATGTCTTCTTCGGTACTGCGGGTATTGGTAAGGTGGCTTTCAGTTTGAGTGGCGAAAGTGCTAAAGCGTATCATGGTTCTCTAGAGCTTGAAGGTGTTACGTTAGCTGCGAATATAACGATATATAACGATGACAAACACTAAACAGAAACAAAAAAACTTCCATGAAATTAGAAATAATGTCGACATTCTTTAACATACCCATCATCGTTCAGTGACTCAACATCAGAGTTTTCCTTGATAACTGGAATGTTAAGAATTTGAGGATAATGGTGCTCTGATACACTGCTACTGAGGGGTGGTGCACTGTCCACACTGTTTCCTGAATTACGTGTAGTCGTTGTGGTGGAGCGAGCAGGCGGTGGGGTTGTCTTCTTTGTTGCAATTCGGACAGGGGAGGGTGACGTTTCTGGTGTCCTGAAAACGTTTTTTGTTCTACAATTTGGCATTTCCAGATGTTTCTGAACAAGGTTGTTTTGAAAATAAGCAACTCTGGCTTTTTTCTGGTTTTTAAATTTATTATTGTTGGCTGTTTTGTTTGAAACACTGTTTATTTAGTTATTAGTTATTATACTACTTGGAAACAATTTCACTATAGTGTACTGCACGTTAGAATAGATTATTTTTAGAAAAAAAGTTTTCGATAACGATGACGAGATAGAGTTCCCAAAAAATGTACTGACACATTCCTATGTTCCTCAGTCTGCGCCATGTAATCATGTGATTTACGATTTGGGTCTCAAATTGTACAATTTTGATCACTTGTTTACATTGTTTAATTAGGTTTGAAATAAGAATTTGACCAACTTAAATGAAGTTAAACAAAAACTAACAAATTATATCAAACAAACATTCAAATGTTCCGCAGGTTAAAATTTGAAAAAAAAACACGGTTTCTTACATTAATTTATTGTTTTTTGAACATTCAGCTATATCGAGAACTGCGAAATACCGAAAAAACAACGAAAGATGCACATAAATATCTTATTAACCCTAAACTAACCTATTTCAATAGCATAACAATCATAAGACATGATGCACAGCAAAATGTAATTTAATAAATTGAACATGTATACATATTACAATATTACATACCTACGTTTAATAATGCATCACTGTCACAATAAATTTAAAACAATCTACTGAGTTACTGACTACCTAAAACTGAAACTAGCAACATCTATCTTAACATTTAAACTTCATTCACAAGTCCTATCCATAGTCCTATCCATAGTCCTATCCATAGTCCTATCCAGAGTCTATCGTTCTATTTACGCTACATTCAGCCCCACAAGGTTCCGCATCTCTTCACTTTCTTTATAGGACTGTCCCGGTTGCAGGAGATACAGGTCTTCTTGGAACCCTGCCAAGTACACTCTCCCTTAGAATTCTTAGCACAGAGGATGGAGTTCAGCTCCTTTCTGTCACAGTCAGGTTTACCCTTCTTCCCGCTGACTCTGTCAAAACACGTGTCTGTATCACAACTACAGTCGTACAGATCAGCCTTCAGGGCGGTCTTCTGGAACTTTCCGACCTTACTCCACACCTTACAGCTCCTCTTGATGGTGTCCAGAGTGTCGAAATGGAGGAGAGCTTCTACTGGCTTGTCGGACGGGAGGATGTCACATCCGTCAGCGTCAATGTTGTAGGTGGTGTCCTTGCTGATCGCGTACAGGAGACTGTCCTTGTCCCAGCCCGAGGAGAGGTCATCTTTGTACACTTCAACTATCTTCAGCTCGAAGAGTCTGAAGTATTTTGGGACAGTCGGTTTCACGGCTTGTCCGTAGAGGGAGTCTTTGGGGAGAATTTTAGCTCGCACCACGACGGCTGATTTACAGAACTCTTCCTGAGCGATCCGAGCGTGGCTGGAGAGAAGGGAGAGAAGGAGGAGGGGAAGAAAGTGTACCAACATTTGTAGATTTGTAGAGCTAGCGGTTAAATTGTTAATTCATTACAGTGAAATTGTTGTTATGATTTAGAGAGGTAGATATCAATCAAACATTTTAATCGTAATTTGCAGGCAATATTCGGATCAAATAGTCGAATATTGCAGTTTGACGCTCATGTAGAACCTGAAAGTGATAAACTACAAGACTAAGTAATAAACTAAGCAATAAACTAAAAGACTAAGGAGATAAAAAATCAACAAAATTGAAACAAAAGGACAAGTTTTTGTACCTCAGTAAAACTGGCGATATACGTACAATAAGCTGAACACGAGAGAAAACAGATCTCTATTTCTACAACAAATCAGGAGGTCCCCCTACATTTATATCAAAATGTAATTCTGGGAATGACGTGGATAACAGCTCGTTGAAACCAATTAAGTGATAATTCCGCTTTAATGACGTAGCAATAATCGTCACTGGTCACTTAGGCCTTAACTAATAAATCCGAACTCAATGACGCCATCAAACGGCCAAATCTGTACTAGTGAGAATCGATTGGAACGCTCGCGTTTGAGTATGGAGGACTTTTAAGGTTTCTTTATTGGAAACTGAAAGGCAAACATGGGCAGGTTCGTTTTCATTCAGCAAGAATTCCTTAACAAGAGTTAAACAGCCTTGGAGTGTCAGGGCCTGACGATTAACGATATGTATACAGTTCAAAGGCGATAATCCGAGCGTGCTAACTTGTCAAACGTGTCTGTAATTTAAGTGGTAATTTAAGTTTAATCCGATGGGCGATGATTATGGTCTAATGCGAGCTCCAAGATGCTATACTTTGTTGTTAACAAATTGGAATTTACCTTAAGTTTATGCAATTCATTTTAAGCCCTTGTTGACATCTTAATCAAGACTAATATGGCAATAAAATGTTTGATGAATTGATTAACTTTCGTATTTCCGGGCGTCTACATCCTCAGAAATAAATAATTACGCAACAGTCGAGTACGTTGAAAGGTAACTAGTAACTTCTCATACTTTACAGATTAACAGCTTCGCAGGTTTCACTTTGACAGTATTTCCTATAAATTTCCGACTTCTGTTTCTTCCCGCCTTCACACTTAAAAGTTCCGATTTTATACTCATATTTTGATATGTTGATAGAAATTTGTAATGATTAGAACGACGATCGGAATTTTAGGCGGGTATTATGGCTGCAGCTGTTAGTGACTGGCGAAAAAATTTGTGTTATGTTACTTAACGTGTAGATATTATATAGCTGACAAGGCCAAACTACTACTTGCATCTTGAAATATTAATGACTTGGTAACAAAAATTAAGCCAGTCCCAGCTCAGACACCTGAATATACCTCTTCGATACGTTAGTAGTGCAGTGACATCTGAAAAGTAAGGTGACAAAAAGTAAGAAAAACAACAGTTAGAACTTAGCCAATTGACGTATCAAACTAAAATATGAGAATGTCACTGAAAGAACACACAGTTGTAACTTGTAAATATGCACACTAACCTTACAATACTATAAAGAAGATTGGCTTTCCGATATTTCCAAAGGACAATACACCGAGCTAGGAATGACAATATATTTTGCTATTGGTAACAAGTAATGAGTGATATCGCGCAATTATTTTACTCTATGGCTGAACACAGCAATCTACTTGCTTACAAAAATGTGCAGAAACATACTACATACAAAATTCGTACAAAAATATACAAAAATATACAAAAATGATTTAAGTTAGGTAAAAGTTGCAATATAATGTAATATAAACAATGCAAAGGTTCTATCAAATTACACGATGAACAAAATAAGCACGAATAAGCGACTGAATTGCTACAAGCTAGAGTTATATTAACTGAACTTCCTTATAAGGTTTAAACTCCTTCAATCTTAATCTTACCAATAGCATATTTAACCTTTTGTCGTATGTAGTCACATGCTAATAGGCTTGATATGCACATATTGCAACATAGACAATTTAGTAAATAAAATATTTTGTTAAAGTCTCTCGTTTTGCTAAAAAAGTATTTTGAGCGATGGAGGAAAATTTGCTCCAAAAAGCAAATTAAGAGTTCAATCCCATCGTCTGCTGTCTCACATGCCATAAGTTTACAACGACTTTATGAAATCAACTAAACATAAAAATGTTCTGCAAATTTAACACGTTTTGTTTCAAATCAAGTAACGCTATTATCAAATGTTTCACAATCCAGTTTTATGATTTTCGTCATTAGTGTACACGGGGAAAAGTTATGATGAAATAAACGTGATTGATTTCGATAAAGATGATAGAGTTCTAAAAGTTAATTAATTGAGCTGGTTGTGTAATATTCTAATGCTATATAGCTAAAAACTATGTAGCTAAACGCACTATATAGCTAAATTTAGCTTTACAGTGTTTAAGGCAAATGGTGCGGATCGCACACCATTTAGCAAAAACTGATCTCATGTACTTCTTACCAATCTTTCACATGTGTAGTCGTATCATGGATAATAATCCATCCACATGCACGTGATACTGATACACGTGATACACATGATAAGAGTTGCCGAAACCTAGTAATCAAGTTATCAGACTGCAAGGAGTGGAAAAAGAGAACGTGGCTTGCTTTGCGGATCGCATCGCTTTGTAGACTACTACTGGGCTCTGTGTGGCTCTCTCTATGGTCCCCCCACCCCCAGATGCGTGTTTTGGCTCTCATAAGGAAAGTAGCACTAGCAAGGTGCTTTAATGAAAAATTTTTCGTTTCCTTAACCTTTGGAAAACGAAGAGCTCTCAACACAAGGAGCAGTGATCTATAAATGATCACGATATACTTTGATCTATAAATGATGGAGGACAATTGCGCCAAAAAGCAAATTAACAGTACAATCCCATCGTCTGCCAACTCACATATCATAAGTTTACGACGACTTTATGAAATCAACTAAACATAAAAATGTAAATTTGCAAAATTGCAAATTTAAGACGTTTTGTTTCAAATCATGTAATGTTATTATCAAGATGATAGAGTTCTAAAAGTTAATTTATTTGTTAAAAACACAAAAATGTTATTTAGCTATAAAGTGCGGTTACTGTTGTGTACGCGGGGAAGATTTCGTTTGATTTTACGATTTGTTTTATTTTTGATTTGCTGATTGTTTTGCAGAAATTAAATATAGAAGTTATTTGTTATTGAAGTTGTACGCTGTTTTTTAGATAGTAGGGACTTTGTAGCTGTGAGACCTGAAGGCATTGAAGTGAGAAGATTGACGATAGTTGGAGAGGCGCTAATGTAATAAGGTTTGCCAACAAACCTAGTAGCTCGATGAGGAGTTTCTAGACGGGCTTGAATTAAGTTGGACGTCCGTGGCAAGGACTGAAGGACTGGATCAGCCGATCGAGAAAAGCTGTCAATTTTGTCTGCCTGTAGGGTCTGGGAGAGAATTACTCTACAATTACTGAGCGAGATTACAAATATACGGAGAGGGGCGAAGTTTTCGGTGGCTTGAGAGAGACCCAGAAGTTTAGTGAGGAGTTGGAGGTTAACTTCTTTTCAAGCTGGACGATGATTGGAGAATAATGGATCAGCTGTCCGAGAAAAAGTGAAGATAGCTGACAAGGAGTAGTCAGTAAAAGAAGGAAAGATCTGCTTTATGCAGGGATGTAATTCACCACAATAATTACTGAAGCTGGGAAGATATTTGAAGAGTCACGTGACTGAAGGGACCTTTGAAAGAGAGGACTCGATGAGGGAGGAGGGAGTGGAGACTGTGATCGAGATTCGTGTTGTGCTGTTTTGGAGTTGTCGGGATGACTGCACTGCCCCGTGGCAAACTTGGAAGGATGATCTTTTCTTAAGAGTTTCTCTACGAGGTTTCAGAGGGCAAGTGCTCTATGGAGAGAGCAGGGGAGAATAAGAAGAGGGACTTGAGCCAGGGAACGGCATGACAAGAAGGCCGATCTGACGGGAGTTTCTGAGATTCTCTCCAAAGGGCACCAAGGTAGATGTGGTCTGTGAAGTGGAGAGGACAGGAAGGAGGTCTTGAGACAGAGAACGATCATGATTTAACTAGCGAGTAGAATTTCCTAGAGTTTTGCTGTTTTTTAGTTTTGTATGATATTGTATTTTCTTTATATTGAGTTTATTTGCAGTGTTTTAGTTTTTCCACCTAATAGAAGGAACCTATAAACAGGATAACCCCTGTATCCATTAGTCCACTCCGCTGCGAATTATATCATACAGTGCAGTTAGATGTACTACAATTTGTTGGCCTACCGACAACTGCGCCCAAGAGAATTCAGTTCTCACACGTTAACAGGGTACCCAATCAATGAAGTGATCTGATTTGTCAGGTCAGATTTTCAAAACGACAACTGCGCCCAAGGATCACGTGACCAATGGTTGATACATTTTTATATTTTGGTTCATGTGAGTACTTGCTATTTGCTACTTGAGATGGTGGAGATCAAGTCATTTTTATGTGAACCCTACCTGACAAATGCCGCATTAACACGCCGAAAAAAGCTTAAATATGGGTCATGGAACTACAGAATTATCGATTTATCGTTATGGTCGCCTTCAGCAAATTCCTCATCGGACAACGTGGTTCCCACCAGCTTCTCGACACAGATGGATTCACCTACAATCTACGCAAAGACAGAACAACCTCTTCCATTACCACCTGGACTTGCTCGAAGAACCGAAGCAAGAAGTGCCCTTACTTCGGAACCTTGATAGTAAACTATGAAATATCCCTGTCTTCTGAGGCCACACTATGTCAAAGAAAAGGAAAGTAAGACAGTTCTGCTACGCTGACAACCAAGAAAATTATGAAGTTAGAACAGTTAAAAGGACAGACATGTTATAGCTTTGCAACAGTGAAACCCTCATAGAAGTGACATTTATTTTTCTTTGATTTGCGGAAAACTTGCAGTTACCATGGTTACAACGTTACATGTAATTAATTGAAACGTGTAATTCAACCCGACAGCGTCTCTTTGCAATTTTCATGTTTAATCATAGCACTTTGCCGTGATACGCAACATTTAGTTTTTTTTTAAAGAAACAATTTCACAATTCAACGAGGAAGATCTGCTGCAAGAAAGAAGAAGTATATATCTCACACTGAAACGCAAATAAACCACAAAATTTCATTCTCATTCCAAAATGTCACCCATTATTCAACAGAGGAAGCTAGTTGACAAGGGGCCAGCAAAAAGCAACATTTGCTAATCCATGATTGCGTACAGTGCGACCGCTCAAAACTTGTCGTGCGTCGTTCTTATTCATGCGTCATTCTCATTTAAAATGCGGTACCGATTAAAAATACAGGAGCATGTCCTTTTAATTATCAAATAGCTAAAAATTAATTCTAAGGTTGGTCATTTAAAAACGTTAAAAAGTAAGTAAGTTAAAAAGTTTTTAAGTAAACTAATTTTACCTTGATTTATCATCTCTAGAAGGATTCTCAACGTCCCCTTGTCGTACTTTGTTTCGCCTCTCCAAACTCTGCTGTTTCTTTATTCTAAAACGATATTTCAACAATAACAACATCGCATCAGATCTGCAGCGATCTCCAAATGCAGTTCTTCACGGAGAGCAGACCAAACTAAAATTAACATTGAAGATCTGGACTTAGTGAGGCTAAATATTTGTCATTGTTGTAGCTAGTACTACAGACTACCAGGTTACTGTTGACAGGACAGGCAGCGTATTGGACTTGGAGAACTCTCATTAAAGTTGCTCATTAGTGATTTGGTTTACTAAGGTTAATGGGAAAGTACAGGGAGTCTAGATCAGAAATTGTAGGTAATCGAACTGTTTAGATCATGGTGGAACTGTTCCTAGGATTGGCCATACAAGATTAGACAAACACTTTGTTTATTCAGGATTTAAGACACTAAGATACTTGGTATATTAAATACTTGGTAAATTCTTTGAGGTTTAAGGGCCAACTTCAGCTCAAAGTTAGTGATCTTACCGAACGTGATTGACGTGTTGGAGGCAAGCTGTTTTTAGACTACGTGAGTATCGTTACGAGTTATCATGCTGAATTAGTGAAATTAGGTACTAAGATTTAAGATTACAAGTCCTAAATATTTAGACACAATGCTAGTCATCTCAGAATGCAGGTGAAGTCCGGAATAATCGTGCACAACACAACATGTCAAATATAGCCATCATACTCCACCCAAGATACATGCAACAGAGGAGACAACACTAGATGTTTTTAAGAAATCCAAGGAAATTTTCAGAAACATACAGTACTCCGCACAGATATACAGTACTGCACAGTACACACAGATATACAGTACTGCACAGTAAACTCAAATATACAGTACTGCACAGAACACACACAGATATACAGTACTGCACAGTACACTCAAGTACTGCACAGTACACACAGAGATATTCCCAGGTTACCTGGAAGGGGAGACCAGACTCTCAGAGCTACTCTCTCTGAGTCTGGGTGGGGAGGAGTCCAGGGAACTGTCTCTTTTGTCGGGTTTAGTGCTCACCACTACCTGGGTAGCCTGGAGACGTGTACTTGTTGTTAGTGTGTGTGTTTTTGTGTGGTTGTGTGTTAGTGAGTAAGTGTGTGTGTGTGTGTGTGTAAGTGTGTGTGTGAGTGTGTAAGTGTGTACGTGTGTGTGTGTATGGTTGTGTGTTAGTTATCTGTGAACGTTAGTTATTCTAAAAGTTGTAAATTTCATCAAATCTCTGCAAAACTTGATTGACCAAACTTTCTTGAATGGAATGTACGCGACAGGTACAGATAGATATAGGCAGTACCTCAACAGGTACATGTGACCAGATAGAACTGTCATGTTGCAAGTTATCTACACCCTCAGAGTCACTAATCCTCACTTTCCTTCTCGATCTGTCCCCCATTCTTACCTGAACAAATGTTATTATGTAGGAAAGTGTGAAATACAAAAATTCTTGACTTGCTGGACAGTGAATTTGGCTTTATCAACTACGTTGGGTAAACAAATATAGCCTACCTTTTTTCGCTGTAAATAACAATTTGGGGGCCAATTTGATCTCATTTCGAAAATATTTTCTGCTGAATAATCAGACGAATAACTGAACTAGGAATTCTAAACTTGAACGCCAGAAGCCAAGCAAGGTACTGACCGTGGGAATGTCTTCATTGAAGTCAAGAACTTTGTTTACTTTAGAATAAGCTGTATTGGCTGAGGTAGAGTTAAGCAGAGTATTCTGGGCCGTCAACAGTAGATTCTCTTTCTCTAATAAAAGATTGAGCTATTAATAGAATATCAAAATATGGAATTGTTTAAATCATACATGAGTTGCTTTCACTTAAGTATGATCGCTGGCATTGGGTAAAAATAGAGATATAATTTTAAGCACCGGAATAAGAATTTAAAAAAGTTTCGACAATGATCTGCTACTTCTCGAATCGACACGACGCCAGATCACTGAACACCTAGTTTCAAATTTACAACGTAACCAGGACCCGCAATCCACTTTGCAGACGAAGTTAGAAAATAGGTTTTACAAACAAAGCTTAAGTAGGAAGAATCAAAAACATACAGGATCTAATTTGAAACATGTGGGCTGACAACACCAGCAACAGATTGAAACGGCAAAGGAGGCACGGCAAAATCACACACACAACACAAAATAAATTGGACGGTTAAATGGACACACTGTCCAACAAGGTAGCACGGCATGTTCGGGGAGCGGGTTTTAGAATAGCTGGGATAACTTCATTACATCACCAAGAAGGCAACTATCATGTTTCCTCTCCGTTATGGTAACGGGGCCAGATCCGGAGGGGCGCCTGGATCAGATTGGGGGTGAAAGAATAGAGAGACTGGTGGTGGGACACAGGACACCGGACCTCCTGGACACTAATTCTAGGTTACCGGTTACTGAAACTAGTAATGGAGGATAACTTCGTTGAGACGGTTGAAGTTAGTAGGTAAGGACGAAATGTCAAATTTTCGGCGGGTTTTTTGTCTGCGTGGCACCGAAGAACTGATTTGAAAACGAAGCTAAAACCAGACTTAAACAAGCCAACTCCGAGTTGACCTTAGAAGTCTTAAAGTTAGTGTACAATATGAGCACAAAAACTGTAGCGAATGACAAAGAAAAAAGTTACAGAGCTAAGTACACTTAAACCCTGAACACAAATACAAAACGAAGAGAGCAGGGTAGCTAGCAAGAGAAGAGAGCTAGCTAGCTATATAGCTACCAGCTCTAAATCTCTCACATACACCACGGTTCTGACGAGAGAGCTGAACTTGCCGGCACGGTGTAACGGAAAAGAGAGGATGTTATGGGAAGAAGCTGCTCCAACTGAGGGAGCTGCTCCTGCTACATATGCTAATGCAACAATACCTCAACTCTCTCAACTCTCTGATTTAAATACTGGACACATGTAACAGGGACACTGAGAGTACAGAGACACAGATTGTCTACTGTACATTGTGTGTACTTATATATAGAGAGAGGGAGGTTCTGTTAGGCAGGATTGTGAAATTGATTTAGAACCGACTGATTACTTTGTACCTATTGTGTGTGTGTGTGTGACGTTTGTGTTAGCATGCAGTGAGGGAGTGAGACAGGTCATTGTTTTTGTGTGAGAGATTTTCAGGCGTGATATATCGTGTACAATGTAATGAGTCAGCTACTAATTAGAGAGAAGTTAATGTGGAAAAGTGGAGACGTACTAAGTACAAATACAGTACTAAGTGAAGAGTGGCAAACAATTCATTGAAGATTAGTTTTCACAAACACATATCAAATAAAGTGTACAAATTTCCAATAATGTTCAAATCTTCGACAAATTTCTTCCCATAAAACCAGGATGTTACCTTGGTTGAGTAAATGTCTGATCCGAGTCAGATCTACAGATCTATTATCTGGTGGTAAAGTTTCTACAGTCACAATTCCAAGTTTCTGTGTGTCGTTCAGAGCGGTGGGGGGTGAGGGGGTATCGTTAGCCACCGTCCGGGAGAGGGTAATAGGACTGAAAGAATTACCAGTAATTAGCAGATAATTTGTAATAATTGCTGTTATTTAGTTGTGTAATGCTTTTAAGAATGGCTGAAGAATGTTGTGAACAGAGTCGTTTTCTTGGTAGTCTTCAAGATTATCATTGATCATGCGCATGTACCGCTAAGTAAGTGTGCAGATATGCCAAACGCGCGGCGGAATATATTGATAACATTTCCATCTTGCAACAAGGGGAACTAGCTCAAATGGTAGAGCGCTCGCTTAGCATGCGAGAGGTACCGGGATCGATGCCCGGGTTCTCCAGCCTAACTTTTAACTTTTTTGCGTTTCATAGCAAGAACAACAGACATTATTTAACAGGATTACACATTTACATGACTGTGAATGGCCAATTACAGATAATTACCTGAAGGGTTTTACTTGTAATAAGACGGTGCTTACTATTTTATCAAATATTTGATTTTAGAACGGCTGGTCTTGAGCAATGAGACGAACCAAGTTGTGTACCAAGTTGCTTACTATTTTAGTTAGAATCTAAAAATGGGAAATAATCACTAAACATATCATGACTTATCGAATATAATTAACTCTTCAAGTTTGACAGTCAATTTCACAACCATAAAACGTGATTTTTCATTATCGACAACATAAAAACTACACTGCACACTGTATAATATATTAATGCAATGTGTGTGTGAACAGTGGCATACCTATGTTTTAAATGAGGAGCACTTGTAACGTTCGGAATTACCCGGTACTTGAAACCGTGGTCACCAAACAGGTCCTTCGCTTCTGCCATCTTGCGGTCAGTCTCATTCAGGAGCTCTTGTAACTGTAATGCAATGCAATTATGTAATAAAATTCAATTATGCAGTTCGATGCAATTAATTGTAACTTAATGAAATACTGGCTTTTTAAAACTAAAATTTATAAAGTCTTTAATAAGACAGAGACTGAATTTGGTGAGATGCAGCAGATAGACTCATATTTTTACTTTATGTTCTAGTTTTGTCTACATACAAAGCTGTTTAGTTTTCGGAGGCCGGCTAGGACGTTATGATATGATTTTAAATATGTTATTCTACATTGTGTGTATATTTTAGGGTCTTAGTACCGATCCGGCTAGAATCACTCAAAAAAATATTATTCCTCATCATATATACAGATAAGCCTAAGACGAATTCTTCGACGAAAAAGAATCTAAGACATAAAATAAGCGAATGAATCATGGATAATGGAGAGCGTTATTTTGGGTCGGTGGAAATATGTAAAATTTCACAAGAAAGAAACCTTTGTTCTAGTGTCGTTGACCTCCATGTCCACTATAGATTTGTTGTGAGCGACAAAAGGGCTGGAGTGGATAGCGTTCTGGAGAGATTTCTCTTTCTCTGCAGACAATAACATCAGGGTGTTAAGTTTGGGATTACATCACATAGCAAACTTGAGATCACATCACAATATATGTTGAACTCAACACTTACACAGTTTACGTTTTTATCTTACAACATGTTATGTTCTATATAACTGAAATTAGGTTCTATAAAACTGAAAGATGAAAGCCTTACTCTGCATTGACTTGATTTCATTTCTAATTTTCTCCATGTGCTTTGCAGAGTACAGCTTGGCTCGTTTTTCTTGTTCAGTTTTGCTTAGCTTCATTGATGAAACGTCATTTATACTGCTCTGAAAACAAATGAGCTTTGAATATCAATCTTTAAGAGGGTTAAAACTCAAACACGATTTAAAAGCAAATGTACGAACAGTAACACAATGAGTAAGACAAAGAGTAAGACAGGAAAATAAGAAAATTCCATCGATCTAAAATACTGATTACTGTACTGTATTTATGAATAATACATATCTTCACCTTTTATTTAACAAGTATTTATTGAAGTTAAACAAACTTACATCCCATTGAGGTCTGGGTTTTCGTTTAATAACCTTGTTGTTCTGACTTCTTGAGGATAATGGGTCTCTTCGATGCACCATTTTTACAATGGCTATGGAACAATTGTTAGGTCAACGCATAGAAATTATATATAATCAACATAGTTGTGGGTAGTCACAGTTATCCCACCAATAGGTAAGTTTAATGAAAGTTTTAAAATGAATGAGATGTATTCTGTAAATTTCTTATTCAAGTCATTGAGAGGTATTTGTTATTTTAGTCATAGTAGTACACGTAGAATAAATGTAGTGCATGTCAAATAAATGCACCAGTCATACTTTTTCATTTCAAACCATTTAACATGGTCCATTGCAACTGAAGATATTCTGTCAACAAGGAATTTAATTATTACTTGACAGTGAACAATACAATACAATTTTCCCTGTTGAGCCCCCTTCGGATTTCAAATTTACTTATCCGAAACAATTTAACATGTAGACAAACAATCAATGTGATGAGGTACACATTTTTTTCACTTTCAACAGATACTGAGATATGTTTGAACCTTTACAATTATTGTGATCCTTATATACCCTGTGCTGCTCATGTTACAGCTTTGGACATTCTATGTCTGACTGGATGCTGTACAACTTTTTAATCAAACAAACAAGTTCGCAATGAACAAAATCCAAGGTTTCCTGAGTAGAATACTCATCATACTCAGACCGGGCAAGAGTTATTGCAACTGGAGAGCTTTGTAAAGACTTCAACAAGGACTCTGTGTTGGTCAGCAGTGTTTTTATCTCTGTTTTGGTAGATAAGTGATGGGGCAGTTCAGTTTGTTGGCCTATGTAAAACAGATCTGTAATATATTTGTCATCTTTTGCCAGCAACTTCGCCTCTTCTGTAGAGTCTTGCCATTTGGGAAACTTGTGTTTAACTTCACTTAAGAAGAATTCTTTCTGTTCTTCAGATAATCTTAGTTCAATTTTTTCATCATTTGAACTACAAAGCTCTTTTAAGCAGTCTAACTGAGTTTTTCTGAATTGCAAACTCTTTGAAAAGTCCTCCATATCTCTGTAGCGAAAGATACTATCAATGAAGCCAAAATTTTGACCAAGGAGGTTCATAAATGGATTTTGAGTAGAGTAAAAGTCCATGTCAAAGTCCAAGCACCACTGTTGATTTTGAAGAATGTTCCTTAATGTTTTACATTGAACAGATATGTCCTCGTTAATATGTGAAACTTCTATCACATGCAGTTTAAATTTCCTGAGGTTAAGTTGAATGTAAATATAAACAAGATGTTGAACACAGTGACTTGAATTGCTAATCAAAAAGGTTCTGGCTTAACAAATATTTCCAAAGTGTTTATGGTACAGGAGCAAGTCAAAATTTAGTTTTACAATTAAAAATAACAATCTATGGTTAAGATATCATACCTCTTAACTTTAAGGTCATCATTGAAACTCAGATCTGATAAATAGTATGGCAGTTTGGAGGATGTTTTTAATAAACCTGCATCATCTACCCCCAACTCAACTTCATATTCCCCAGCAACAATTTGAGATGACCAGGGAGGCTTTATCCATACAACAGAAGTAAAATGCTGCTGATACACAGCAGGCAGAATCCAGTCTGATATAGTCAAATTTTCAAGAAGTTCTTGACGATCGGTAAACTGTAAAAAGCAAGAACAGCAATTACCATGTCCAATTTTGGTATTGATCATAGAAGATATAAAAAACATGTTGAAGGTACATGACAGGGCATTTTAAAGTTACCTGAGGTAACGGCAAGTTTTAAGGCTTAGTCGTTCTTACTCTTAGACTAAGTAGTCCTAAAACTTGCCCTAAAAGGCCCTAAAATTACATTTCAGAAATATTTAGTCAAATGTCACATTCAATCACCATTTGAATGGAGATGTGGTACTCACAATGACATAAATATACGAATTTACTTCAACTAATTCACTAACCTTGCTGACAGGGATAGATTCGGGCAATGCTAAATCTGGATGACTATCAAAGTGTACCAAACAGAGACCATTGAATGGAATCTTTTTCCTTGCAATGAGCTTGTAGTAGAAATTGAGGGCCTCATTGTGATCATCAACCAAACCCACATCGATGTAACTTGCCATGATTCAGTGCCTAAAACTTATATGATAATATAATAAACGGTCAAAGTTTCATAGTTTAAACCTTATACACTTTAGCAAAGTTTCGTCCTCTTTTCTCTTCCTTGACATCTTTCAAGGACAGGCAAGCTATGTTAAGCATATGTCCCAAGAGGAGTGGTCTAGGCCACAAGGAATTTAAGGCCATAAAGAATTACAGAAGAGGAACACTATTTGTGAGCCGTGCTAATTACATCTTAAGGCAGGGACTTACGATGAGTTGTAGAACGGCCAAATATTTGGTAAAGCTTGCTCAATAATCCCGCCGTCCTGGCGGTGTGTGTCCACCGCTGATATTATTGGTTAATTCACATCTAAAGAGCCGCTCGCTCGTGCTGACTAATGCAACTACAAGCACACCAAGTTCGTAAACTAATCTACTTTATACAAGCAAAGCTAGGTTGTGAGATGTTAATAATATTGTATGACTACCAACCGCATCCTCACAGTTGGCAACACGGCCAATTTTATCAATACGAGTCGGGTCACCAATTGAGCCTTCTGTGGTGGACACACAATTTTTTGTTTTGTAGTAGTGACGAAAGCTAAAGAATCGAATTTTTCAACTAACTTTTGGCTTGCTGATTGGTCAGTTTGTTCAGGGCGTCATATCCGGAACTTGCTGATCAGGAAGTATGAGCTTACAGTTTCTGCACGACCCAGATAACTCAAGATAAGAGACCAAGTAAATTCTTACCACAATTTTTACTTGACTTCATTGGATTAATATTTTGGGGTGTTTATCATGTCAGTAAATTTTTTCATGTCGACATGAAGTTAAGTTCAATTTCTTGGTGGTGCAGTAACGTTAACAATTGTACTCGTGATAATTATATCTTGTCCAATAAAAGAGACAAAATGCGCCTATTTGACTTAAACGTGGCGGGTGACTAGTAAATGATCAATAATTACTCATCAACAACTTAGTAAGAAAGGGATAGAAAAGCTTCGGTAACGGGCAGCGCCTTGGCTTGAGTAACATGGTTGCAAGCTTGAGGATACAGTTGGAAGGGGCCAGAAAAGCTACACGGCACTCGAGTCCTTGGTTTAGCTGTCTCCGCACAGTTGCTGCTCTGCTCGTAGCCAGGCAGTAGTCACGTGAGTGAAGCGGATAACAGCACCTGAAATCCAGACTCTAGATTTAACAAGCCTTCCTGTGCGCATGGTTCTGCTCGCGTTACGGAGCCATCTGCTGAACCGGCGTCACCTATGCATGCCCGCGCCTCTCCGAAATCAAATGGGTTGCTGGCGACCTATCTGAGTTGGAGGCCTCGCGTGCGGGCTGCGCTTGTTTGGCAAATAAATAAATAACTAAATAAAAATCAAATTTTACACAGCAACTGAGCTTGGTGCGGGCAGCGGCTGTGCACGGCCGATTAAAACAAATTTGTTAATAACCCGAGTGACCAGCCGCCACAGCGTGTTATGTTTATCTATGATATGTATTGATGTAAAATAAACCTAAATTTGAATCTTTGTTTACTAAAATCTTTGTTCACTATTATCAAAAACATGTACAGTTCTCTGCAAGAAAGAGCCGTGAAGCAAATGTATTTGCATGCATGTATTAGTTACTGCTCTAATCGGTATTGTCCAAAAATTCGTTGTATGTAGATATAATACATTTAAATGGAACGAAGAGCAGAAGATGAGCGGGGGACGATAACTGGGGCGACGGAAAAATCATTCAATAGATGTGCGTAACATACGACTCGTCGGATATGGCTGAAGCCTGAGGTGGATACTTACATGCCAACAATTTCTGTGATTTTTGCCGTATTAGGTACGTAACAATTGTTCCAATTTAAGCTTTTCCCGAGGTATTCAGTATTGTCAGCTGCAAAACTTTGTAAGGCATTTTTAGAATAATACAGCGACGCGATTCAGCAACATAACCAATTGTACAATGAGGTACAGTCAAGCACTTATTAAATTATCACTGATGTCTAATTTATTTGGAAGGCTGATGATGAAAATAGTATGTCACTAATTTAAGAGCGAGGCATGGAAAGTTTGTACAAAAATTAAATGTAGCGCTCGATTTTGAAATAAGTTTTTGATGCGCCTTATATTTGACAGACGGCTTCAATAGTGGACGAAGCAGTGTCGAGGTTATACCCGACTCGTATCGCTCATCTCGTTGAATGTAACAGGGAATGTGTGCGAATAAAAAGTTCGTCGGATGAGGTCTTAAATCGTATTGTCTGACTTTGTCCAAACTTCATTCGAAGCGAATAGATGGAATAAAATTACAAAAGAGTTCGCTAGGATGGTTCGCCAGGAAAGCAGCAAGCTGCGAGCCGCGCGACCAGTCGGATGACACTTGACGAGATGATATCCGTTTAACGTTCTAACGCGAGGAGAGCAGAAAACTGCGAGCCGCGCGCGGGTCGGTTGACGAGATTATATCCGTCTAACGTTCTAACGAAACGATAACGAAACGATGATCTCGTTCAGCTTTAGCTGCGTGAGTCGGGTATCACCGCGACAAGCGGGTCGGGTAACATCTCGACAATTCAGACAAAGTCAGACAATACGATTTAAAATGTAAAACCTCATCCGACGAACTTTTTATTCGCCCACATTCCCTGTTACATTCAACGAGATGAGCGATACGAGTCGGCAGTCGGGTATAACCTCGGCACTGCTTCGTCCACTATTGAAGCCGCCCGTCAAATATAAGGCGCATTAACAATTTATTTCAAAATCACCGCGCCAGAGTGCGCCGGGATCAAATTGGCGCGCGCGTACGGAAATTGGAGCTCTCATGACTTTGATGAGAATCTACAAAGACGTATTCTAAGTTAAGGTACAAAATGATTACACCATTTGAAAGATAATCTTTTGAACTACAAGTTTGTGCAAAATTCAAGAAAAATGATCAAAATCTGAACGTATCACATGCAAGAGTCCACGCAAACATGTTAAACGTACGCCCTAATAGGCGTGTGAAAATTCGTAGATTATCGACCATAACTCCATTATTACAGACTATTAGAAAATTTTAAACTATGTTCACAGTAGCTGGAAGCATTAGAAGACAAATGATGTAAAAAATTCTTTGTGAAATCTTATCGTTGCTGAGTATTAGATGTCTAAAA
>JH152675.1:235320-247065 GCA_000226015.1 Mnemiopsis leidyi | reverse complement strand
TTCGTTTAGAACGTTAGTACGGATATAATACTCGTCAACCGAACCCGCGCGTCGGCTCGCAGTTTCTGCTCTCCTCGCGTTAGAACGTTAAACGGATATCATCTCGTCAATGTCTGAACTTCATTCGAAGCGAATAAATGGAATAAAATGACATAAGGGTTTGCTCGCGCTACTAGGAGCGTTCGCCAGGAGAGCAGCAAGCTGCGAGCCGCGCGGCAAATCGAGTAACACCTCGACAAGCTTCGGTTTTTTAATTAGAATTTTATGAATTTTTACCTTGTCGCGGTGATACCCGACTCACGGATATCATCTTGTCAATTTTTACCGGGCGCTGCGTGGCTCTTTCTAAGTTTGCTAAACACGTAAATCCCTGTACGAGCTTAGCGCGAAATTATGAATTAGGACAGACGCGCGACGCAAAAGCGTCCTGGCAGACCCACAGGACTATAATTTCTAAGTTTTCCTTGGCAATAAAGACTGAGGTACCCAGGCAATCGAAATCTGAATTGAAATCTAAAATTTATCAATAAATTACAATCATATAATATTTGTCAAAGCAAGCCTTATGTGGTAATAACGTTGCTTTTACCAGATCAGCCCTTTGCGCACGTCGCGCGCGCCACCATGCCAGAGCGTGCGTAAGCACCTGCTTATGTAAAAAGAAATAAGGAACGACACGGCCTTGCTTTTTCCAGAGCCCTTTTGCGCACGCACGGCGCCGGGTTGTATGTTGAAGATTGATAACCTTCTGTCGGGGTCGAGGGACGGCGGCTTGGCCCAAAGCATTTAAGTTTTTACAAACTGTTTTTTATATTAAGCTAACGGTCTCAGGATGCAAGATAAGATTTTCAACACATAACAATATGTTATGATTTAAAGCCAGCTTTAGTCATTAGTAAATACAACAATATTTCATGTTTTTGGGAATATCTAACAAGTGTTACAAAATAAAAATAAAATAAAAATCACTTGTGGTATCACCCTTTAGAAGAAACTATATCAACATTGCAAATTAAATAAATTAACTGATAATGCTCTGCATCACTTGATGACGAGTACGAGTCTTTTATAGATTTGACGAGCTTATATCCGTCTAACGTTCTTTAGCTGCGTGAGTCGGGTATCACCGCGACAATTATAGATAGATTTTTATACCAACAGGATATTACTTACGTTTCCCACCTCCTTGCACTGTCGAGTGTGGTCAGCATGAGTTTACTCAAAGTTGTTTGAATCACTCGCTTCACTCACCAGTCAAAGTTTGAGCTTCTCAAAACAACATTAGTGGAAGGGTTGGTATTACTATTAGACATCAATAGAGAGAGTTCCATCAATAGAGAGAGTCCCCTGTCAACTTTGAGGTTGACCACATCAGATCTCCTCATTTAACTTACCGGGCGATGCGTGGCTCTCTCTACGCAAAGCAACAATTAGCCTGAGGTCCCCAGGCAACATTTAATCTGCTCGAGGATACAGCCCTGGGTAACAAACAGTTTACACATCAATTTTGGTCACTCACAATTCATATGCACCCACTCACGTCTCCACCTTTAACCGCCGCTAGTCGTCTTCTAGCTGCTCATATTATGAGTGTATGAATCATAACCCCCGCCGCTAGTTGTCTTCTAGCCGCTCATCTGTAAGTGTATGCAGTGGCGTAAGGTTGTATGTCTAGCCAATATGGCTCCCCTCGTCGGCGCGGTAAAAAGGCGCCTCTAGTGGCGCTCCTAGTACAAGCGCATACTTGCAATTTGTGGAAACATAACCAAAACATCTTAATAAAAAGTGAATTTATTGAGTTAAACTCAAACAAAACCAGCCAAGGGGAACTGGTAAAAGATAACTCTGAAATGTGCCTTAAAAACGCGACATATCAGATACGACCATGGAAAAACGCCACCTATCAGTATCATCATATAAAAGCGTGCTGTCAGCTGGATGCACGTAGCAAAACAAGCACTTTCCAAAGATTCCTCAGACCCAACACATAACTCCAGGCAAATCACACCAGATCGAGTAATACCAGTAGCACACACCATCCCCTAACACACACACCAATCGCAAGCCTCAACCTCGAGGATTACCTAGCAGGACCGCAAGCAAAACGCTGAGGTAGTAGGGACATCACTGATCCACCAGGGCCATAACCACATTATGTCCTCCGGAAGTACCAACCTGGCAAACCCCCAGCCCAGCCAGGTATGGTCTATGCCTGCAATCAGAAGGATTCTTCTAGGAAGCATCCTGTGGCACTTTTCTAATTGCCTCATTTCAAATATTCTAAATTATTAATCAATTATCATTATATTTTACTGTGTGAAATTCAATATTCATATTGAAGGGTGACTGTGAAATTCTCTTTATGCAGGGACAATTGTGTATTGAATTTAATCTTATTTTATTTTTATAATGCTTTTTACAAAAAACTTCTAATTCATTCATAGATAATGGCCCTCTCTCTTGGAAAAGATTTGGCCAGCTTGCGTCTTCAATTAGATGGTTATGTCACCATAACCTCACAAGAACAAACTGCGGTTGAAGAGTCTGTTGAACATATCTATTCTGCTTGTCAAGGAAGAACACGACTTAAGGAAACCTTTCCTCTGCACAAAGTTCGCCACATCAGCTATTTGAGAAAGGGTCTCCATCGATTGTCAGAAAATTTCGAATGTTTAGATGCTAGCAGACCATGGTTGTGTTACTGGATTTTACATTCTTTGAATCTTTTAGGTGATCAGATACCAGAGGAAAAGCAATTGAAAATTTCAGAATTTCTTAAATCTGTTCAAGCTGACACTGGTGGATTTTGTGGTAATGTAGGACACTTGCCTCACCTTGCTACAACCTATGCTGCAGTTTCAGCGTTGGCATCCCTTGATTTTGAGAAATGTTATGACATAATTGACACAAACAAGCTGAGGCAGTTCCTTGAAAATATGCACAATGAAGATGGCTCGTTCACTATGCACAAAGATGGTGAGTTGGATGTGAGAGGTGCTTACTGTGCAGCTGTTGTGGCTCATCTCAGTGGAGTTTATTCTGAGGAGCTATTTGCAAATACTGGAGAGTGGATAGCTAAATGCCAGACTTTTGAAGGAGGCTTTGGATCTCGTCCTGGGACAGAGGCCCACGGTGGTTACACGTTTTGTTCCTTGGCAGCACTGATTCTTTTAAACAAAACCCACCTTATCAACAAGGATCAACTCTTGCATTGGGCAGTTCACAGACAGATGAAATTTGAGGGTGGTTTTCAGGGTCGTACTAACAAGATGGTTGATGGGTGCTATTCATTTTGGCAGGGCGGTGTATTTCCTTTACTGCACCACATTCTGAAAAACGATTTTAAAACAATTCTTCATGATAAAGAATGGCTTTTTTCACAAGTCGCTTTGCAGGATTACATCTTGTTCTGCTGCCAGTATCCTAGTGGTGGCTTAGTTGATAAACCTGGAAAATCAAGAGATTATTATCATACATGTTATTGTCTCAGTGGTCTATCAGTTGCCCAGCATTCTTTTGAGAATACATATGTAAGAGGAGATCAAAATAACCTAATTGAACCAACCCATCCAGTTTTTAATATTGTTTTAAACAAAGCTGATAAGATGGCAAAATATCTAAAAAGCAAAATTGTAATTAATGAAATGCCATCAAAGTAGATGTCTATCTGCTGGCATTAAATAGGTATGTTATCTGGTAACATTCCTCTAGGTGTTGTAGACGAGAACTTCTGTTTTAGGAAAATTCTGTTTACTTTGTACTAAATTTCTGCTCATCCTTTTTTTTACAGTTTCTATAATATTTGAATTCTGTACAAAAAAGTTTGTTCATCTTAATATTCATCTTATACTGTTCTATATTTGATAATGGTGCTTGATCTATGTAATGTGTTTTGACTTATACAGAGTATTTGTTCTCTTCTTACTCTTTGTACTAGTCAACAACTCAAAAAATAGTACACTTTTGTGATTCGTTGTGACAGTAACCTGCCATCTTTCAATTATCTGACAAAAATTTTCTTTAGTGCGAAATTATTGATTATTTGAAATATCTGATTAACAACTCAATAAGCCGATGAGCCACAGTTAACCTAGAGGAAGATGATGTACATGCCAAATCGCAACTTGGAGTTTGGAGAGCCCCCTTCTCTAGATGAACCTAGTGATGTAGAACTAAACGTACTTGATAGACTGGAAAAGTTGTCCCAAACTCTTGAAATTCCAAGTTACAGGTACTTCAGATTTAGAAAGATTCGCAAAGCTTGTAACCTTTTCAGTGTTCAAGGCTCTTTGTTGTTAAATTGTAGAAAAATTAGGGCTACACCCAGTCGTGAAGCTAATCTGATATAATAGCTTGTGATTTAGCTAATATGATTTCGTCTTTCAGGCAACAGGCATGTCTTGATATAGATGAGGCGTTAAAACACTGCACCACTAAAGAAGATTATGATAGGATCAAGCTTATAGCTTCGAAGTTAGCATCAGATCAAGGTAGATCATTTAAAAAAGAATATGATTTAAAAAATGAATCTATTTATAGCATCTGATACACCTTTATTTTCGTTTTACTTACACATTAACACTGTATGTTTTCACTGATCATCCTTACCTGGCCTCAGTTGCTCAAGTTCGACGTTTAGACACATGCATGTAATCATGTTTACCCCAGATCTGAACGTAAGAGTGATCTTGCTAGATCAGCTGCAGTACATAGGAGCAAGGTGTATGTCCAATGCGAACTGCAAGGAAATGTTGTTTCAGTTTATCACGTCGTGTCTCATTCACTCTTTAGGAGATCAGAACCACCAGGTTTGTTCGTGTGCTGTGTTTGTGTGTTAGTTTAGTGTGATTCTATTTACTGTACCTGCCGTGGAATTCCATCAGAAATTATATTTACAGTATATCTGCTGCTCAAATCCAGCTGCTTTAAGCTCTGGCAGAAGGCAGATCGAAGAAGCTTCTTTAGAATTGAAGAGATTGAAATCTAGCTTCCGCCTAAGACCTAACTAATCGGTCGCAATTCCTGTTTTGTACTTTGGATTATCGAAATGGATTTTGACCTAACGTTCGTTTCTTTTGAGTTGTTTTGGTAGCAGTATACTAGAAGGAGGTAATAGTTAATAATACATAAAAACTCAACCCTATGTTGTAAAGCCCTATAAGTTAAGGAGGGTGTGTCCTATATCTAGTTTGTCGAAATTTGACACTTGGCATAGTGTCAGTTGTTTGACAGCCATGTTTTATTTATGCCAGGTCAGAAAATCAGCACACACATCACTCGTTAGCCTTACTAAAGGAGGATTTTATATAAAGCGTGAGTACAAACAAATGTTTTAGTTGTACGTGACAAGTTTGTTTAATTGTAAGATTCAAAGTAAAATGTTTATAATTTATTATACCCTAAGACATCCCTTCAACTTCACAATTTTCTACATATTCTCACCACATGTACTATTTTGGCATTTACATCTACTTTGTACATCTACTGAATAAATGTCTATACTCTATGTGTCTGCGTCTATATGGTTCATTTTTACAGGTGATCTTGAAATGCTATACGTAGATACGATACAGGAAATGTTGATGCCCGTTAAAACGAAAAATGTAAGTTATTTTTGTTTAAAGGGAATCGACATAGGACGACAAATCTGATGACGATGTTAAGTACAACTGAAACCTCTTCATCAAATTCATCATTTTTACCGAATCTTTTGCTTAGTTTTCGCCGTTGACTAATTTCATTATTCCTTTGATATGCAATCAGACACGCAATTATATTCATCATTGTGTGTACATGTACAATGTACATTATGCAATGAACAATACTTTATGTATGCACGTTTATAATCATAAAAGAAGATACATTGCTTGAATCGAAGACTAGCTTTTTAAAAATAACAACCTTCTGCTTTACATGATTTCCTTTCAGGCACACGAACTGAACGAATTTCCCCCCGAAGAAGCTGTCAGCCTGATATCGGATCTAGCATCGTTTTTGGGTGGCGAGATAATCGTGAAAAAGTTTCTAGATCGTTACATCGAGTTGTGTAGTGACCTTCTGCTTCACGTCAGGAAGGTATGTAGTGTTTTGTGTCCTCCTTCAGACTCTTGTTAAACCTAGTTCAGACGTATTGTTCTCCGCCAATCATGATCTATATTGATAGAGATTCTTTATCGGAAAACTAGCTTAGTTTTATGTAACTGATGTTTACTGACTCCCAATAACTTAGTAGTTGGTAATTGTTTGTTACAGCTGTCGTTAAATAACTTACACAGTACGTGTTTGTTGTTGTTGTCGTTGAATAACCAACATGTTTATTACAGTGCTGTGCCAGCTCCTTCCCCAAGATATGTCAAGTTTCCGGTAGTCGAGTCGTGGAACAGAAACTTTTACCTGTATTCTCTCAACTGTGTAACGACGATATCTGGGGAGTTAGAAAGGTAAATACACGGCACAATCCTTGGGTAGGAGTCGGGAGCTTTTCCCATCAGGTGACAGCGATTGACCAATGAGAAGGAGGATACGGCCAATTAATTTCGAGAAACGCTTTCACGTGATCTAGAAGTGATTTCTGACGCCTCCCAATTCCCATAAGGATTCTGACGTCCATATTTACAATTGATAAATGACTTAGTTGTTACACAGTCTCTTCATGTGTCTTCCCTTTAAGTGAGTTACAGATACGCGAACTTATCGCATTTTAATAATGTAAAACATTTTTATCAGAGCATCACATGAGATAAGTATGTGTATTCGTCACGGTACGCTGTGTGGCATCATATTTAAGTCGTCGCTGTAATGACGACTATTCGAAGAATAACTTACTTACGTACCAGTGCAATGTGATTGCAACTTTGAAGATATTCAAGCACTTTGATCCACAGCCATCACTTAGAGTGCATTACGCTGCAATGCTGCTGGCTGGGTTCCAAATTGCTGGTCCATTCATCTTTCAGGCTTTGGCAGACACACAAGATGTACAAAATACCGCTCACTATTTCAGGCTTGTGCAGAAGGTTTTACTACTATCTCTAACACAGTGGAACAGCCGGTGCGCGTGCAGGTTCTCACGCCGCTTTTCCTTCACCTTCTAAACGACTCGTCGCGCTACGTGAAACTCGCGGCATACCAGCAACTCGGCCCGTTCATCACCACATTTCAAAACTCTGACCCGGAGTCAGCAGATCGGGATAAGCAGAAGACAGGAACGAAGTTAGTTTGTTCATCCTGAATACATCATTAGCTCGATTTAGCTTAAAATCTTTAAAGCTGAATTAGCCGTTCAAGCTTATCAGTTGTGTGTTGATCTTTTTTCATGTGCTTATTTAGTTATTCTGTCTTAAATTCAACTGCTATAACACTGATTTGATCAGTGGCAGAGAAAGATCCCCGACAAATCCTGAATACGACAATTTTCTGTTTTGGAAATCTCCTGTTGACATGAACACCGAGGCTTTAGAGAAAGAGGTAATTTAGATAATTTACATCTTAGATCTGTCCTTTGGTTTATTATCTTTTAAATCGTTGAGAATATCTGAAATTATTTCCAGTTGGGTTTGGTTTAATGCTGTAGCATTTAAGAATGATTGATACAGCGATTTGAATAGTAAGTTAGAGAATTATTATACCAAAAGTTATATTAAACTTTTTTTAAATTGCTTTGTGACGTATAGTAAGTCAAAACCCGCTTGTTTCAGTTTTATGATCTATTTATAGAATATTTACTCTAGATAAAATTCTCCTTTTAGGGAGATCACCTGCAGCAAAGCAGTTGTATTTTATAATGACATTTTACTTCAATAAAGTCTGGAAGCGAGCAGCATTTGCGCAATTCAAGGTTCCCAATTTCTCTTGTCTGCAAAGTGCTGCAGTGAACTTGCCACACCCCCCTCCTAGTAAAATTATCATATCTGAATTTCTGAACATGATCAATATTTCAGTTGTACGGAGAACCCAAATCAGGCACCACAGAAAGTGCAGCCAGCACTTCACCGTCCATCGAGCCGGTACTGTGTGCGGCAGCCAGTAGTGAGGTCATCACAACCAGAAGTGACGTCATCGCTGATACACAGACGGAGAAACACACGGAGATGCTAACACAGACCGACAAACGGACAGACGCACAGACAGAGCCCATGTCGGTGGATTCAGACAACAAAGCACAAGCAGTAGACATAGTCAGTACCGAGGATGTTAAAATAACCAGTAACCTGGAGGAGAAGATGAGTGATACGACTAACAGGGCAGAGTTTAACGCTATGTTTCATGGACAAGATGACGATGAGGACGAGGACATGGACTCTATGCAGGTTATTGTACATAGTACATTGTACATTGTACATAGTTGTACATTGTACGAATTTATTTATAGGTAAACTTTACCCTGCACCTGTACATTGTATTATATATTGTATTATACATCTCGCATCGATTGAAGAGTACTGTGTTATCACATTTGAAACACAAGGAAATTTAATGCACCGATGCAAAAGTATATATACTACTTCTGCACTTAAGATTTGGATATGTGCCTAGCCTGGCGAACTTAGTGGAAATCCTTGCTGTACGGCATGTTAAACAAGGAATGGAAGCTAAGGGGTTCCGTGCAGTCCAATCTTTAGTGCAACCTTTACATTGATTCAGTAGTCCGGTGAGACGTACTGGTGGCGGTTCCTCCGCCCCGTTGCTCACATAACGACTAGCTTGTTATTAACATCTCGCATCGATTGAAGAGTACTGTGTTATCACATTTGAAACACAAGGAAATTTAATGCACCGATGCAAAAGTATATATACTACTTCTGCACTTAAGATTTGGATATGTGCCTAGCCTGGCGAACTTAGTGGAAATCCTTGCTGTACGGCATGTTAAACAAGGAATGGAAGCTAAGGGGTTCCGTGCAGTCCAATCTTTAGTGCAACCTTTACATATGTATATATTGTACAGTATAACTTGTACAATGTACGCTGTACACTAAACATTGTAAATGGTACAAAATGTCTAGTACTTGAGAGCGTCCAACTGCCGAATGGAGAGTATTTTAATCAATATTGCTCATAGAAAATGATTCTCTCTCCACGGGGACACAATCTAGATCTCTTTTGCGCCAGATGATAATTACATATTAAACATTTAGATCGAGGAACAAGGAATGCAGTTGAGAAACTATTTCCAATCACTGTTGGACAAAGGTCCTGAGCTTGAAGAGGACAAAGAAAATGTACAGGTAAGTAAACCTTAACATGTCGACACATATCATTCCAGTGTTTTTGACATTTGAAAGTTATTAAACAAATCAATATACTTTCATTCGTTGTGAATAGATTTTGTGAAACTTATTTTTGCGCCAAAATGTGCTTTATTTTGAGACAAGCGGATTGGCTTCCCTCCTTAATCCAAATTCCAATATGACACTGATTGTTCAGAGAGAATAAGAAATTAAATTATGAAAGACGTTATCACTCTAACTTCGATCGTGCAGGTTGAGAACCAGGTAGAAGCTCCAGTTGGATCAGGTCGAGGGACCAAGGAGGAGGAGGAGGTGTTTGATAACGCTCTCTCCGTCAGTAAAAGTCCTGATTGGGGACTTGCTACTCCTGACCAGATGGGGTAAGACTGAGACTTGTTTGTGTTAGACTTGTTTGTGTTAGACTTGTTTGTGTTAGACTTGTTTGGAGCCGGTTTATCTGTTTGTCCTCCGACTTATTTAAACGCCCCTCCAGTGACTTCCACAAAGACCCACTAGCTCCCAAGATAATCAAACTGTCAGACTGTGAGAGTGAGGAGGGCAAGGAGAAGGAGGAGGAGAACTCGGGAGTTTTAGTCGGAACTATCGACATTACTAAACCTGTATTCGGGGTGCGTTAGTTGTTCATCTTGCGCTTATTCTTAACTTTTTTATCGTTCACTAGGTAAGACATCAATTTGTGTCATAATGAACTTGAGGATATATTTTGGAATAGACACACATTTTCTGATTATTCTAAATCATATTGCATCGTGAATTTCGACTCAAGTGCTGCATGACACTTTCACTGTCACTTTCACATGTTCCGTATATTAGTTGTAGCGATTAACTTTAAGGAATCTTTCACGTATAAAGTAATCTAAATTTTAGAAAATTTTTATCTCTTCTCGTAATTAAGTGTTATCATGGCTGGAGACCAACAAATTTATAGAACTTTGCCAATCGATTTACTCAAGTGGGCTGGGGGTAGTGATGTTTTCATGATATGTCAGTTTAATGAGAAGGGTCAGCTGTTAAATACCGAGAACCTTCCTTGTACTAAGATATAACAAAAAAGGAAATATCCGGGGTAGAACCAATCCAGTTCTACACATGTATAGTGACAGAAAACTTCCTTCTCTCCAAACATGTGACTGTAGAAATAGTAGTCAATCTCCTCAATTCCTAGTTTAATTCCTACTTAGTAATCTACACTAGACATGCTCACACTTGGGAAGTGTTGCTGGTATCTTGGTGGTGTAATTGGATATCGGTTACTACGTCTTACTTGTACAGTACACGGTGGTATGTTATACATAGTACAATGTACTTGTACAGTGTACACGTGTCTTATTATCAAGACGTAGAGCCTATACAACGTTACTTGTTATTCTCAGGATAACATAGGATGAATGTTAGTGAAATGTTAAAACATCGGTATACGTGGCATCTAGTGAATTAAATGTATATAACACCGATAATATTAGCCTTTAAACTTAAAACTGACTTGCCCAGTGTTTATTACATACTAGTATATTATTTATGTTCCCTTTATAATATATTCTATACGCACGTCAGAAAATAGCAAGGTTTCTCCAATGTTTTACAAATGGGTTTTTTTCCTGCTGTCAGCTCTACTCAGCTCTACTCAGCTCTACTCAGCTTTACTCAGCTCTACTCAGCTCTACTCAGTGCAATGTTATTCCAGGTACTGGACAATGACAACGAAAATGAGACCGCATACAGCTTCTCGCAGAAAGACGAGGATTTGGATCTCGCTAGTGTAAGTTTATGTCAGTGTGTCTGTTGGTGTCTGTGTATTTTAGTGTCTGTGGGTGTGTGTGTGTCTCTGTCTGGCAGACAGAGACAGACAAACACACAGACACAGAGTCGGACAGACACTGACACACATACACAGACACAGACATTGTCTGTGCCTTTGTCTGTCCGACTCTGTGTCTGTCTGTTTGTCTGTTTATTTGTGTGTGTGGATGTGTGAGTTTGTATGTGCGTGCGTGTGTGCATGTGTGCATGTGACTTGTTAAACGCCTATTTGATCCTGTTAATTGGTAATATGTAATGTTATACCTGACCTAGGCTGATCATTTATCCTAATCATGACCAACATGAAAAAGGATCCAGTTAAATGCCCTTCTAATAGTGACAAAGTAAAACTAACAATGTCTCTAATAGTGACAAAGTAAAACTAACAACGTCCCTCTAATAATGACAAAGTAAAACTAACAATGTCCCTCTAATAGTGACAAAGTAAAACTAACAATGTCCCTCTTATAGTGAAAAATTTAAACTAACAACGTCCCTCTAATAGTGTCAAAGTTAAATTAACAACGCCCCTCTAATAGTGACAAAGTGAAACTAACAACGTCCCTCTTATAGTGACAAAGTAAAACTAACAATGTCCCTCTAATAGTGACAAAGTTAAACTAACAATGTCCCTGTAATAGTGACAAAGTTTAACTAACAACGTCCCTCTAATAGTGACAAGTAAAACTAACAA
>JH152675.1:217505-227784 GCA_000226015.1 Mnemiopsis leidyi | reverse complement strand
TGTGTGTGTGTGTGTGTGTGTGTGTGTGTGTGTGTGTGTGTGTGTGTGTGTGTGTGTGTGTGTGTGTGTGTGTGTGTGTGTGTGTGTGTGTGTGTGTGTGTGTGTGTGTGTGTGTGTGTGTGTGTGTGTGTGTGTGTGTGTGTGTGTGTGTGTGTACGTGTGTGTGTGTGTGTACGTGTGTGTCTCTGTAATATTCTACATTGACGAGCGATGTAGCTCATTACTCCACTAAACTCACGGCTACACAACAAATGACAATTGAGCCTACCCCATTTATAAAGTTATCCCTGGTTGCTTTTCCCAAATAAGGCTTAATTGGCTATAGAGAAACATGAGATTTAATCTAGATGTCCAACATTTAGGCACTCGAAAGCGAATCTATTTATGAAGTGATACATACATAAAGACATGCAGAAAACAGGCAAATATGAACACAAAATATAGATGTGAAATGATACTGATCTGTTTTCTGTGTAAACTATTTAACATGCTATCAATAATCAACAGCAAACTAATCTCAAATAAAATTAGGTTTTTCACGTTAAACAGATATTCCGATAAAGTAACCCAAATTACAGTTCAAATCACACTAATTACACTGCCGAAACAAAAGAATACATAGCGAAACACACTGAATTGAGTTTTAGTACAAAACATCAATGCTCCCAAGCTGGATGTGTGTAACTAGAGCTGACTGATGTGATTATATATTCTGGTCATTGTTATAGCACATATCATATTACATTCTTCATGAGTCCGCAGTACCAATCATGAACGAGAATATTCTTTTTAGTTCCTATGTATTGTAAACAGGTAATCTCAAACCAAACTTGCCCAGTGTTAAATTTTTCTGGCCCTTCCTGATATAAATCATGCAGTATAAACCCCCTAATTATAAACGATTAACTTTTCAATTATAGAACAAATTTTATGAATTCCGAATTCACAGTTTTAACTGCCACCAAACAAAGTCACTTATTTACTACTTTAACACAAAACACTGTGTAGGATGAAGCAATGTTCACTTCAATCACAACTGTAACCGGTAGGGTGCTATAATGATAGCACGATACAGAGGGACTGGCAAGCGGGCTTGCACTTTGTAAGTTAATCTTATATTTTTTTATATTTCTTGAATTTCCTGTTCTTTCACTTTGCTGTTGATTGAAACGCATTGGAAGGATGCCAGAAAATTTCTCGCAATTTTGTACACATGTTAAAACCTTATCACACTCAGGATTAGCACGTGTTTATCAACATCACGAGCAGAGTCGAACAGACATACAAACAGACGGACATTTCCAGTTGGATTATGTGGTGGAGGATACAAGGCTGGGAGTCAACAACGCTGCTCTGCTTATTGGACGGGACTTCTTGCCGCTAGTGCCGTAGTAGGTTCGTCAGTAGGTTTGTCAGTAGGCTTGTCAGTAGGCTTGTCAGTAGGTTTGTCAGTAGGTTTGTCTGTAGGCTTGTCAGTAAGTTTGTCAGTAGGTTTGTCAGTAGGCTTGTCAGTAGGCTTGTCAGTAGGTTTGTCAGTAGGTTTGTCTGTAGGCTTGTCAGTAAGTTTGTAAATCACTAAAAATGTATGACTGATCAATCACATCTAACATCTCATTCTTTCAGCCTCAGTGAACACTGAATCAGAAGAACCCGTCCCTATTGATCAGACATCAGATGTTCTGCCGAAACTTCTAGAACTTTTAGACCAACTCTACAACTCTAAGAAGTATGTCGAACTGCTGGCCGTGTTGGACAGCTGTGATGAAATAAGCAGCGCGGAACTGCTGTGGAGACGCGCACGTGTGAAGTGGGAGATAATCAAGATTGAGGACAAAGACACCTCCATTTTTGCCAGATCAGACAGAGTGTCACAAATACAGGAACTAGTGGATTTGGTAGACCAAGCTCTTGAGATGGACGAGACTTGCTCGTCCGCACACCGCTGGAAGGCGATCTTGTCGGACGCGCGCAGCAGTCTAGCCGGTTTAAAGGAGCAGTTCAGGAACTTGGAGACAAAGAAGTACCACCTGGAGCGAGCAGTTGAATTAGACCCTTCTGATGCTGCTGCTATGACTTTGTTAGGTGCTTGGCATATGAATCTACTTGAGTTACCGTTACTGCCGAGATTCATTGCATTTGTACTCCTAAAGATACCTAAGTATGGAAGTTATGAGGATGCGCTGGAACTTTTCTTGAGAGCAGAAGAGATAGCACCTGCTGTTTCAGTAGGAAACGTCTTTCTAGCTGGAAAAGCTTACTTCAGGTATTAGTGATATTGACCATTGGTCTGAAACCTGAATTGCAAAATTTGAAATGATGAAATGTACAAATATCAGCAATAGCCAATGTTACATAAGGCTTCCAAATTTTATTTCCACCTTTCGTATTCTTATTCAAACTAACCACAGGTTGGGCAATAAGTCTAAAGCTAAAGAATACCTGGAATTAGCAATTAATCGTGAGGCGACAAGCGATGAAGATCTGATATATCAGGATGAAGCAAAACAGTTTGCCAGAGCAAACTCCATGTCGTGACTTTGATTTTTTCGACACCCAACTTTTCCACCTGAATAACAGTTCACCGATTCATAATCCAGAGTATCAGTGTCTTGCTCGTGAGTATCTGCCGTGACCCCTGAGTGTCTCTTAGACCTGGCATTGATCGCTTAGTTCAAGGACATATTTCTGGTCAATCTGTCATGCTCAATTGTGACGTTCTTGATTAATAAAGAGCACGTCTATTTATTATTTTTCTATTTTGCAAAACTCGTAAAAATGAAACATAAACGAGTTTTGTGGTGGAGTTTTGATTTATAGTTGAAGATTGAAATGTTAAAGTGGTTTGTTTTTGATTTTGTTGTTTACAGTTGTCTGTCTATTGCACCAGATTTTTTGTTTAGAGCCCAACTATTCAGTGCCATTTTCGGAACATTGATGATTGATTGTTACCCACATTAAGATGATTTAGTATAATTACCATATCCTGCCATTTCTATAATTTTTATTTACCTAAGGTTTATGTCGACGAAGAACTTTTGATGGGAATGTCTGAGTAATAACACTACATGTGAACATGTTACCAAGATTAAATGGGTGCAACAAGAGGGCCTGTACCTTGTAAGTAAATTTTCAATATATTGTGAAATTTATGGTTAAATTTATTTTCTTATTTGAGAAAACTTGAATGAACGCACCCTTATTTTCTTGCCGACCTAGCATGAGCTTCTTTCAGGATTAGCTCCTATTGGTCAAAAAACAGGAGCACATACGAACAGACATGTCTTCAAACAGAGAGCAGCACAAACAGTAGTCAACTGTCCAGCAGGGCTCTGTGTTATGAGAAACGGCAGAATTGCACTAGAGTGTATTGGAGTGGACTTTTAGCGGCAGCTGTTATAGCAGGTGACATTTTAGCAAATCTACGTGAAATTTCTATATTTTGAAACTCTAATACATGTAATTGTTTTTTTTTTGTGGAAATTAAACCACTCTTTGGGAAAATGAATCTTGTTTATTTCGACGTCTAACGATTTTTATCACGGCGCCAGAAATTTTTGGTCATGTAAGTCTTGCTCGCCCCATCCTTGATTCTTCTCACAAGTCACAACAAACCTTTTCAGCTTCAACAGAAACAGAGTCTACAAACACAGAGGACACCGATCAAGCTGACACAGAACAAGAGGAAGCAACTCCCCTCCCAGTAGACCCGCCTCCTCCTCCTCAAGTTATAAAATACCTAGACTCGCTCTACGATAAGCAGGAGTTTCGGGAGCTGAGTTACTCGCTAGAACGATACGCTGATCTCAACAATGTGGACATATTGTGGAGACGAGCTCGTGCCGAGTGGGAGATGATCAACATGAAGGGAAAACAGAAGAGTACTCCTGATATGCAGGTTGGGAATGAGCTGGAAGTCAGGTGACCATTTTTGTGAGCACGGCTGATAAAACAAATGATCAAAATTTTCGTTTCAGTCAGATGTTCCAACTTCCAATTAAAGGATTTCTTCTCTCACAGGTAGCTCTGGATTTAGTGGACCAAGCTCTGGCAGTTGACGAAACCAACTCCTCGGCCCACCGCTGGAAAGCCATCATATCTAATGCTTACAGCAGTTCTTTTGGACTAAAGCGACAAATCCTCGACCTTCACATCATGAAATACCACCTGGAACGAGCAATAGAGTTGGACCCCACTGACGCCACTGTTCTGACACTCCTGGGGATGTGGCACATGGAGCTGCTGGAGTTGTCTTGGTACGAACGGAAGTTTGCCACCACTTTTCTAGCCGCTCTTCCGGAGTGTAGTTACGAGGAGGCGTTAGAGTTTTTCCTCAAGGCGGAGGAAATCTCGCCTTTTTCTTGGAACAGAAATCTTTACCTCATCGCAAAGACTTATCTAAGGTTTGTTTGCGATTGTTGCATTATTTTATGTGCTATGGTATTATTAACTATTTCGTATTTAAATCATTCTATACGAATCCAATGCTTTTTTTAATAAGCGCCATTTTTTCCTCAATCCATAGTTTTGGATTCAATCAAGATTAGAGCAGTAATTTTTATTTACATTTCTTTTATTATATTTGTAGATCATTTTCAAACAATTTCAGACTCGGTGACAGAATGAAATCCAAACACTATGCAGAGTTAGCGTTAGACCAACCAGTTGTTACTGAGGACGATAAAAAAGTTTCAGACGAGGCAGAGAATTTTTACAGAAACAACTTTGTACTCTTATGATCTTCATCTAGTTTTTATTTCCTTTCTCTTTCAGAAAGATATGTTTGTGCGATTACATGAATCGATCTCAAAATGTTAGCTTTTTTACATGTGGTTTTGATGTGAGTTTGAAGTAGATATTGATATGAAGTTGTTAAAGTTAGTTAAATGAATGATGATATTTGGGGTCTGTTTGTACCTTCATTTTTTGTTTATGTAGGCCCCCCCCCCCCCCCTCCAACATAAGATACAACACTTGCATACTCCCTGGCAAGGATCGTTCTCAGTTTGTTCTCATTGTTGTATCGGGTTCGCCCGACTCTTGCAGCTCAAAGCTGAGCGTTTAATGAGAACGTTGGACGGATATCATCTCGTAAACCATAACGTTTCCATGTGACACCCTACTTATACTCCTCCTTTTTTGTTAAAACTCGCGTACTCAGTTCTTCTAAACTAACTAAATTACCAATAATGTAGTGGTCTATGGCAGTAGTACTATCAGGGGATACTGAGCTGGTGCCGTGTACTAATCATGAGAAACTGGAGAAAAGAGAGACTTCCCCAGCTAAAGGTCCCCGTCTCATCCAAGTCACCAATCTCAGGTTCGACTAACTCCTGGTTTCACGAGCTGATCTTTCTCTGCCTCTTCATAGTATTGGCTTGATAAGTGTTCAATATCAACTCTTTTGTCTTTAAATATTATGAATTAAACTTATTTTACAGTGCAGGAGTCAATAAGACTTATTTTAACAGACATTTCAATTGTTTCAGTGTGAAAGCAACAGACAAACAGATCGAAGAGCTGTTCCAACAGATCGGTCCAGTAGAACATGTTGAAATTTTCCCCAAAGACAAGTAATATCATTCCTACTCTTTAACTTTTAGTTACCGGAAATTTTTGCATTTTTAATGTCCATTAGAACCCCAGTTTATTTCCTGACCATAGGTTTCTAGGTTTCTAGGAGTAACTTCTCTACCCTATGATCTACTTCCACCGCCAATTATATCAATATAGTCTATTTCCACCGCTAATAATATAGACTATTTCCACTGCTAACTCTTCCCTGACTTTCTGTTTCCCCAGACACCGGAACAAGTACGGAGTGTTGGTCGCCTACCTGGAGTTCACGGACCCCCAGTTCGTCTACATAGCTCAACACATGACCAGCACGGTCTTTATCGACAAACCCATTGTTATTGTACCAGTTTGTAAGTCGACTTTCTAATATTTTTCTTTTGAACAGTTTGTGAGTACAGTCTGTAAATTTGTTTATCTGTAAAAACAGGCTGAGTTGTAAATCTAAGTACGGCGTATTTTACAACCGGCCCCTGGTCTTCATGATCAAATATCAAACAGTCGAACTACCCTTCAAAAATTAGAACAAACTAAAATTTCAAACCTCTGCCCCTCTAGGTCCCACTTTTTTCCTCTCCCGAGAAGGACAAAACTAACTTCAACACCACCTCAGCCGTGATACCCTCAGAATACGAGATACTCCAGCTGGCAGCAGCCATGTCGACCTCCAAACAACATCAAGACCTGGTATCTGGGAACGAGAAGATAAAGCAGCTTGTTTCGACCATAGCTCCAACCATCCCCTCTCATATTGCTAATCCTGTACTGGGAAACAAGCCTCAGCCTGTTAGTTTTAGTTTTTTAGATGGTGCAGATGTTTATGTTGTTTTTTAAGGATTTTGTAGTAATTTTTTTAGTTTGTTAGTCGGTTTACATCTACTTTACAAGAGAAAATCTGCACTTTAATTATTGTATATGTGATTATCCCTAATCATCATTTTGATATTCCCTATCCCAATGTTCACATGACCCACACTCCCAGAGTCTACTGGTTGCAGGTTTGAGTCAGACAAAGGAACTGTGTGATTCGTCCCAGAAAGTCGCTGCTAATGTTCAACTTATCGCTGCTACGGGTGTCCCCATGCCTGTTGCTCCAAAACTGGTAGAAGGTAGGTTAAATATTTGGAATGCAATTGTACACTGGAACCTACCATATGAGTTTAAAAAGTTGTTAACGATAGCGTTCTTTATCAAAAGTTAACTTCAAACGCGATTTTTTACCGATGTGGTTTTTAAAATACAACAAATTTTCCAAGTTACCGTTGTATGTTCAGAGTACACAATGCAATAATACACTAAACTTCCCACGTAAACTCTTGTCTGTTCAGAGTACACAATGCAGAAAGAGAGGGAAGCACGCCGGACAGTTTACGTAGATAACCTCAATCCTTTTCTCACCGCCGAGCACATCCTCAACTACTTCCAGTTCTGCGGAGATATCAGATATTTGAGAATAGGGGGAGATTGGATGGAGAAGAAGAGGTAGGGGAATATTATGTCTTTTTAATTTCTAATATTGGCTATTTGATTTCTAAGATTTTGATTTTACTCCATACTTCTCAATTTTTATTTTTACAGGGAAGGTTTTTCATGGTTCTTCGAGAACAGGGTGGTCTCAAATGATTTTATCGGTTCTTGAAATATGATTTTTCCAAAATAAGTACAATAGCTTAGATCGACTACTACGCTAATTTGATTTGAATTAGTTGAATTCCTTTTTTGCTTAAAAAAAGGAATGAGATCCCTCAAGGCCTTTAGGTCCATACACGGTTCACAAACATCAAATCTCAAATTCTAAGTTCCAACATTTTCCCAAGTCACATAGGTAGGTTTCCTAGGTAATCATGCCAGTACCTCCTCTAATCCGATGTCTCCTAGGTTTGCCTTTATAGAGTTTTTTGATCTCGCCTCAGTGAACGTGGCCCTGCAGTACGACGGAGCTGACTTTTGTAACATGCAGATCAGAGTCATTCACAGTCGACATTGGCTGGGGTAAGTTCGTTTAGTTTGTTCAAGTTGTTGTTTATGTTCCGTTTGTTTAAGTTATTGTTAAGTTTAGTTTGTTTAAGTTGTCGTTTATGTTCCGTTTGTTCAAGTTGTTGTTATTGTTTAGTTTGTTTAAGTTGTTAATTTTTTTGAAAGTTTAGATATTTGATAGTTGGGCTTGGACACTCAATTATCATTAATGACGTACAATTTCCTTTTCAGTTAGACCTAGTAGTGTTAAGTTTAAATCGTAGTTATGTTAATACTGTACCTAAATGTTAACATACTATACATGTCCATTGTCCATACTGTACCTAAATGTTAACATACTATATATATACATACATGTCCATTGTCCATACTCTACCTAAATGTTAACATACTATATATATACATACATGTCCATTGTCCATACTCTACCTAAATGTTAACATACTATACATTAATGTTAATACTCTACCTAAATGTTAACACACCATATCGTCAAAATAGAAAACCCCCCACGAAACAAACAGAAGCTGAGCGAGAGAAAGATCTCCTCATGAAGAGACTTCTTGACGCCCAGGCTCTCATCGCCAACGCCGTTAATGAAGGTACGTTGTTTGTAACTGTTGGTAATGTTTTGCGTCTTATAAAGCAACAACCGTTAAAAAACCAATTTTAAGATTCGTAGCCCCCCTCCTACTTCTTACCACGTTTAACCTATTATAAACAGAAGTATAGTACTACTATTGTAGTAGTACTGTAGTATTATTGTAGTAGTTATATTATTGTAGTATTATTGTAGTAATAATGTAGCATTATTGTAAGCTGGGCCTGATGTAACATAACAGCAACTTATCCACTACTCAGACTCCAATCAATCCACCACACCCGCCACAACTGACGGAGATCCCAAACGAAAACGATCCCGTTCACGGAGCAAGTCACGGAGACACAGATCCCGAGAGAGAAGGAAGTCTCCTAACGGGTCTAAGTCTAGAAAGAAGAAATCCCGACATCGTTCTAAGGAAAGGTAATGTTCGAGAAGGGATAGTACTGTGAACTAAATAAACAGAGTGTTAGTGGCACATCTTCAAATTTTCTGGAGCACTTCCAGATTTTTGAAGACGACACTTTTCAGGAATTTATCTTTCTAAATAAAAACTTTCAAGAGTCAAGACTCAGTATTAAAAGTTTCATGAAGCTGGTGAATGGTATGTTAAGGGGGGCGGGGGTCCCCCGTCCCATAAAAGCTCATTTTTACCTTTCATCTCATCAATGGAAATTTGGGCAATAACCATGACCATGACAGCCCCCTCCCCCGAATAAGCCACAAATAGTACAACTGACTTGCAGAGTATTGGGGTGATAAAGGGCGACTAGAGGGGGTAGCTTCAGGGACACTTCTGCACTGGTGGGATCCCGGCTTAGAAAAGTGCTAGTAGTGGGATTACTGAGATACTGCTGGTATATTACTCCACGAGCTGTGTATCATTTCTAGAACTGTCGCCAAATCACACCCCCCCCCCCCCCCAGATAGAATCTGTAGTCCGCCAGTTTTGATCGTGTTCCCTACAGCTCAAGGGCCCTTAAAATGGGCTTTTCAGTAAGGCCCCCCTCCCCTCTCATGTTCGATTATTGATAGCTTTTTAACGTCGCCCTTTACAGATCCAGATCGAAGGGGAGAAAGTCCAGATCAGGTTCTCGTCATCGCCGGTCAAAATCAAAAGATCGCAGATCTAGGTCACGTGATCGCAAAAGTAAGAGATCAAGAAGCAGGTCCAGGGACAGACGACGCTGAACATTGCAAGGAGCAAGTTTTAATTAATACTATATAGTCTATATTTCAATTTATGGCGTTGAGCCCTGTGGTACGGATCAAGGATAAAGTGAACTGAACTTCGATGGCCAGGACTACTGTTTTTGATTTTGCGTATTAGTTGTTCCCAAGTTTCCGAGTAGTTTTTACTATTTAAATTTGCATTTTGAGCTGAACTTCTGATTTTTAATTACCTGGGTACCTCACTCTACGTTGTCTACAATCGTTTTCTCCGATCGGAGAGGACCGTAGAGAGAGTCACGCAGAACTAGGGTAGATTTTAACAACAGTTGTAATAAAACTTACCAAAATGAATAGCGTTCATGGCTTTATCCATATCATTTTATAGTGTGTCCAGTAATAATGTTAATTCAAACTTGTCTGAAAAAATCTTTTCTTTTTCTTATAAAATACCAAATTATGTTGATGATACTGATAGCACACAAGAAAGAAAGAACAAAGTTAATGTGGGTCCTTCACGGAATGCTTTAAATTTGATCTCATGATCTGTGGTTCTACATTTAATTTCTCATTTTAAAATGGTCGCCCTCATAGTATTGATATTCATTAGGGGTCGTTCACATATGACGTCATCACCTAGGGGGAGGGGGTTTCCAAATGATGATGATTGATGACGAGGGGGGAGGGGGGTTTGACCAATGATGATGTCATCAACAATTTTTAGGATTTATAGGACTTTTTTTGAAAATTTTTGATTTCTTTTGAAAACTTTTATAAGAATTTTACAAAGTCAGAAGGAAAATTTTCAAATAAAAATTACTGATTCAGAAATCTGGTGAAATACTGTGTTTTCACTAATTAAGTATAAAAAATTTCAAAAATGAGTGCAAATTAAAAAGACCAAAAATCAAGTTTTTTGACATGAAGTAGGGGGGGGGGTTCCGACTGTGATGATGTCAT
>JH152675.1:186363-217494 GCA_000226015.1 Mnemiopsis leidyi | reverse complement strand
CTCGATACCCTCCCCCCGGTATGACTACCCCTCCCCCGTATGATACCCTCCCCCGTATGACGCTAGCTATAGGTAACGTCGAGGCTCTATTTCAAGTTTGACAAAAACATTTTTCAGGAGAGTTCTGAGAAAGAGCTTATCGCAATATGTGACAGTTTGATGGGAGTTAAAGAACAGGAGATGGCGGAACAATAGTCCCCTGTCACGTGTTGTCACGTGTTGTCACGTGTGTTGTTAACTGCACATCTTCAGACAGAGCTGCAAATCAGCGACATCCTTTAGAGCGCCGTACATTCTTCTTTAGCTGGGATAATTCAGAAACTTGCCGCTTCAATTTAGTAGACTTAAAACTTGCCGCTACAATTTAGAAAAATTCGTGCAAAAAATGTAAGACCGCATATTGACCACAATGATTATGAGTAATCACTGCACCGTCCGTCTTAATTTTCTTAAAGTTTTATGTAAATGAATAATGAGTGCTTCTCCGTGTAAAGTTGCAGCATGTAACTTTAAGAAGGCGTAGCCAGGGGTTTGCCGCCGGGGTACAACCGTAGTTGTAACTAGAAGTAGGTACTCTGGTCCCTGCTCGAGGTCCAACACACTCAAGACAGTGTCAAGAATCAGGATCATCATCAAATTGATATTTGGACCTCAGTATTATCCCCCTGGTTACATCTCTGACTACACCAATTCTACCGATTATAATATAGATAGTGACCCTACATCGATTGAAGTACACTCTGCGTGGCACGAACCTCCAGACCTCCCCCTTTCCCACCTCATTTAGAAGTAAGACATGTACACGTCCCTCAGTGTCGCGCACAGCATCAGTGTACTTTATTGATTTGAGGACACTTCTGCAGAATTTGTTGAACCATGTAAGGTTGGTGTTTTATGAGGAAATGAGCAGTCAACGTGACGCGGAGCTTGATATTGCAAAATTACGTTTAAGTGTTTAACTGGCAAAATTACGTTAAACTGGCAATTCCGTCGTACATTTTAAGTATGTTGATTTAAATGAAACGTTTAACGATTAGTATTTGTATTTGTACAGTTATTGTACCCAATTATATTAAATAAATCTCTTTTTAAAACCATTTAAGCGTATTCAGTATTAAAACTAACAAGAATTGCGCCCGCTTAGTTAGGTCTCAGGCGGACGCTTTATATTTCCATCCTCATACTGAGAAATATATACATTAAACAGAGCATTCGCATTTGATGTTAGATATAATTATAAATTGCATGTATGAAGAACATACACCAGTGATTCAAAAGGAATACTTCTAATATTTTTCATCCTGCTTCCGGGGTGAGGTCTGTTATATCATCAAAATAATCATCAAAAAAGTTATATGGGACGCATATACCGTAATGATCAAAATTCTTTAATTTTTCCTCAGGTATTGTTTGCCGTTTGGCACCTGATGGCAAGCCGCAAGATAATATTAATTTGTTACTGTTGCGGTCTTAAAGCTAATATAAAGCTCTATATACAGTAAACCCTCGATTTACCGGGCCTCCATTTACCGGGCCTCCTCCCTTTCCCCCGTAATTCTTCAATATTTTCACAAAAAATACCTCCCGTCTTTTCTTTGCATGTCACATGTCAAAGCTTGTTATCTCAGGCCAGGGTCGTTACATTATACGGCTCCTTCTGTACCCAATTAGAGCATGCTTTACTGCCCTAATAAAGATACACGAGATGCTTGACACCTGTCATAGCTATCAATTACTTAAGTTACTATTTCTGGCCAAAATTAGGCCATATTTTATTCTATTTACCGGGCCCCTCTATTTACCGGGCCTCAACCCTTCCCCCGAGAGGCCCGGTAAATCGAGGTAATATAATTTTTACCGCGTCAAAAAATCAATCACAGCTAAAGATATCAAACGTCTAAGTTTTTAGTGTTGTGGAATCGAATGTTGATTGCAGTTGCACGATAATTCAGGAGTGAAAATGTCCATGGAAACGCGCGCAACTTAGCGCCGACCTTTCAATCGCAATAATCAAACCTGATTTTATCAAATGAACTTGGTACCGTTCTGAATCGATTAGCTAGACATGAATCTACTCTTTGAATTTGATGCAAAAATCTGCGCAAAATTAACTGCCAGGGCTGTGATTCGGCAAACCCGACTAACCCTACCCCCTCTCACAACCACTAATTTAAACCATTCCTTTGCTTTTTGCCTGCGGCTTAGTTGACGAGATTATATCCGTCTAACGTTCTAACGAAACGTCCAGCTTTAGCTGCGTGAGTCGGGTATCACCGCGACAACAAATAGCTCGTCAAGACGTTTCCCCCCACCTCGAACACGTTGTCAGACGTTGCCTGACCTGCTGCCGCGAAGTGCGCGGCAGCTTTCAGACCCGAGTGTTTTGTCCAAGACCAAAGGAAGAGCAGCCACAGGTCATGACAGATTTCCATCTGGACAGGCTGAGTGTCGGTAAGACTTCCTCGGCCTCAAAGAAAAGGAAGACTTACTTGTCACACTCACCTGCATGACATAATTTGTTCCTTCTACTCTGTACTCATCATATCCCAGCAAAATATAGTATGTTTTTGCTGTAGCCATGTACTCTGGAAATGATATTGAGTAAATAATTTATTCTGATACTAACAGTAACACTAAGTACATCATTTTTCCTTTACTCCTTAATCCTTTACTCAATCAGTATTTCAATTGACTCCCAAAACATAGATACATGCATCTAAACCAAGTAATCTGACCACCTGCTAGTTGTCGCGGTGATACCCGACTCACGCAGCTAAAGCTGAACGGTATCACAAGCTGAACGGTTTCGTTAGAACGGTAGAGTGGTAGACGGATATAATCTCGTCAGTCGTCAACCTGCTAGATGTCTAACAATAACACTGTACCTGAACTAGAGTTAAAGAACTTGGTGCCTAGTCAAAGTTGTCTGTGGTTGATTGAACTTTTCCGATTCGTCACTGATTTATCAACCAGTTCAGATTAGTTTAAGTCTGCTTGACGAGATTATATCCGTCTACCGTTCTAATGAAACTGCTTTAGCTGCGTGAGTCGGGAATCACCGCGAAAAAAGTCTGCTTGTGAATTAGATATAGGGTATTGGAGCTGGGTGCCTAGTTATCCGGCAGCCCTTGGGACAGGTTGACGATCTAGAGAGTCTGGTATCACCGCGATGAGAGGTTTATGGGGGCACGACAATGTCTTGCAAATTCTCTCTCTCTTTCTTTCTTTCTCGCTCTCTCTCTCTCTCTCATCTCGTCTAGTCTTGGAAGAAGCGCCTTGGCAAAAGCTGCATCAGCTTGCACGCGTTGTTAACGTCCGTCCGGATCTGCTCAATACTTACGTTACGCGCGCTTTTTACCCGAAATGACGAAAAGTAGTGGGGTGCACGCATAAAAAAGTTCGCGACCGCTCGCAAGTTGGTTGTAGTCGTCAAGCGTTGAGCTCTCTCGAGGTACACAGGCATCATAAATAAGCTTGTCGAGCAATCAAAAAGATCGCGGACATGATCTCATTCGAATTCAGTCCTGGGATTAGTTTGATCGGTCATTGTACTTTTGACGTTATGGCCACCGGATTGAGATTTAAGTTCTCTGAAATCGAATTATTCATTTTGGATACAGCAGAGGGCGAAGTAAGAGGTCATCGCACCTCGCTGTAAGGATTGTGTACCATCGGTCATTGGAGACATTGAAATATTTCCCGATCGTTAGTGCGGTAATCCCTTTAAGGTCATTCTTCTTTCCTATCTTTTTATCGCCGATAGTTCGGCTAATACAAATAAAATGCATGACATTAAACTTAAAATGTTCCATCATGTACCAAAATAGTTAATATATCAACATAATTGCCTATATGTAACGGTCTACAAAAACTGATGTCGAACAGAACCGTAACCCACTCCATTGTTCACAACTAGCCCATCTATTGAAATCAATGTTCGACCACTTCTAAAATTATTGTCCGCTCGGAATGAATAATAATGTACATCAATTCAAACTTTCTAATTTAAAGTGGACGGTAAAATCCTGACACGAGAGCGGCGCGCGGCAAGCTTTTACAATACGAAAAGTTCAAAAAATAAACATACATATAATATCATTATTATCATGGTATCAAAAGTAAATTAATAATTTCAGTATGCACGTAAACATCAACTCAAAATTAACGGAGTCTGCCCCCTCGCACGTGCAATTCTAACTAACGATATCGCTTGTCAGGCTTAGCTCTAGTTGCTAGAAAAGTATGCGAGTAATAGTAGTTCAGTTGCAGATGATAGAGAATAGTCGCATTCTTTGAGGAATTTAAGTTAATTTCTAAAAGATTAGCTGGTTTAAATACTGATTGGCACAAAGTACGCCGAACTGAAAGTACGGACCTACGTTTTTACCGAAAACGTGAAAGTTCTTAAAAATTTCACGAATGGATCGTTCGAAGATAAATAAATTAACAATTTTTAAAAGTTAAAAAATAGTTTCTCTAGTTGTATTAAATATCAAAGCTACATATCTAATAAAAACACGACTAGCTTTAACGAAGTTTCAACTGTGGAGAAATGCCGAACTTAATGGTTTTAATGATGCGACCAGATTTTTATAAGTTCACCGAGCAACCCATACAAACGTTTACCCAATACATAATTAACGTAAAGCACATTCCTAGAAATTACTAAAACAACAGCACAGTCAATTATTGATTAATGATAAGAGTTGCAGAACCACAAACAATTTAAGAAAAATGACAGTTTTCAACGATTCCTCCAACTCCTTAAACAAATTCACCTCTTTCGGGCAAAATAATTTCAACTTTTCTCTTTCGGATACACTTTTTCATGCTCCACCCAACGGCAAAAATTTCGAGTTCAAGGCAAGTGAATTTCATGATGGCACGTGCGTTCCAAGCTGCACAGCGGGTGCACGTGCACTCCAAGTTGTGCACGTGCACTCCAAATTGTGCACGACGTGCACACGGAGCTCGTCAGCAGCTCGACTAAAAAGATAGCACAGCGACGAATAGACGTGTTATATCATCCTATAAAACACTTCTTAGTGAAGCAGGGATGCTATCAGTGCAACGAGGAGTACAGTCCCTGAATAGGCCAGTGTAGTGCCCGCGTTGCCGCCCACTGATGCGCCCGTCAATTCTACGCTGAAAGTGCAATATTCGCTAGCTGCGTTGCATTTCCAGAAACCCTGAAAAGGAAGAAGGTTTAAGTTTTAAGTAGTTGGATCTGGGGATTCAGTCAAATTATGAGTCAGTAAAATTATTCAGATGGGTTAAGATGGGGTAACAAACACACCCAGCCAAAAACGACAACGAATTTCCAAGTAGTTATAATCATAGCGATTATGTGATCAAGAGCAGTGATCAGATTACGAGTTACATCTGATACAAAAAGATTAGCTTTGTTGAGCTAAAACAGCTACATAAATCAAGTTTGATCAGCATGTGCTATAATGGCAAGTATAGCAAGATTTTCAACCTTTACATATAACATTTGAGTTCTCATATTGGGTAAGCTGGATACGGAATATAGATTGAATATGTCTTGTCTATTGGAGACCAGAGATAGAAAGGTCAGTTATCAAGTGCATCGCACATTTTGATATCTATCCAATTCTAACTATAATGTTCAAGCAATATCTACAAAGTTGATTCTACATATCAAATCTCTCAAGCGAACATGCAAGTTAAATACTGGTGATCCGATTGTGACATAGCATTAAGAAATCAAAATTATGATATGGTAATCGCTCCATATCAAGTGCAGCAGTTAAATTGAAATTAAGGAAGCATGTCAAAGTGAGATATATATTGGGCGTCTCGAATACATTGAATTTCTCGATGTTTACAGATAAGTATAATTGAAATTTGAAATACACCTGGGAAATTCTGTGCAATTCCCTGTCTTACTTATTGTTCAAGTTTGAAAAGAGACCGGGGCACATCAGGCCGTTTATTTCAAAATTCATCAGATTAAAGAATTATGTTTAATAATCAGGAAGTAAGCTGAAGGTTATATATTTTAGAGAAAAAGTAAAATCCAATAATCATGTCGTTCAATTTTGCAGAAGTTCCGATAGAATGGAAAAGAAATAAAGTAGAATCATGGGTTGTTGCTCAGACTAAGACATCCTATCACGGCCAAGGCCCAACTAGCGCCCAACAAAAATAAGTAACCCCCATGCCAGTTATACACCATGGAGAATATGCATAATTTGACATTGCAAGCATTATGCAGTATGCACAATATGCACATAATGCAGTATGGACAATGCACAATTTCCAGAATGCACCTAAGGAACACTCAAGCAGATCAGCTGAGAAAATATCTAAAACAGTAAAACAGAGCATACATTAGCATTAGAAAATTGTGAGGTAGTCAGGGACAAGTGATAGCAAGGCGAGAATTTCAGAGAGAGATACATATCTACCTATAATATCTACCTAAAACAAGGCTATGAGGAAGATAGCAAGTGCTAAGACACTTGAGAGAGCGAACGAGGCCGCTCCAGTTGTTGGACCGTCTTTTGTGGTTAACACTACGAAAGGACAGGAAGAATTGTGTGTTGCCTCGTGACAGGTGTATGTTCCCTGAAATGTGTTACGTCCTACAGTTTTCTGCTATGCCCGCGTCCTACAATTTTATGTTACGTCCTACAGTTTTATGTTACGTCCTACAGTTTTCTGTTACATCCTACAGTTTTTTGTTACATCCTACAGTTTTCTGTTACATCCTACAGTTTTCTGTTACATCCTACAGTTTTCTGTTACATCACCAAGTGTTACGTTTAATCTTGTTTTACTTTCAATAATACAGCGTCCTATAATGTCGGAGCGGTAACTGTACGGATGAAATTTACAACTTTACGTATGTTCTTTAACCCTTCCTCAATCCTCCACACAAGCATACCACATTATCAGACAGCCGTTATCTATATCATCGCTAGTCCGCTTACTTAGAATATTCAACTTCTGGAAGGTAAACTAGCCAGCCTCGAACCTTGTTTTTTCATGAAGTTAAATTAAGTAAGTCTCCAGTGAGATTATTGTTCTACTGTAACATATACGCATTTGAAGAAGCGCTAGGGGTAAATTAGTCTAATCACAGGGAGAGTATCTATAACAAAGGGACCAGAACACAAACACAGTAACAACAACAACACACACATTGTGAATGATATGCGAGGGTAAGTAAGCGTGACAACGCAGATTGAGTGGGGTTTCATCAGTATGTTATCTAGTGCAGTTACGAATAGGAACTTGACAACATTTGGAATTTAAACACTTGAAACCAGAACTTATCTAATTTCACAAAAATATACTAATTGGCGATGGGCCATAGTCTACTTTCACATAGAAGTTCTGAATACCTACTATGGTTATGTCCCTGCACCTGCCCTGAGATGGCAGTTTAACAGGGTACACGGGCCCTGATACGGAAATGGGTGTAACGTTCTACAGCTCAGTGATATGTATCCCGGAACTTGGCCCGCACAGCAGGGGAGTGTATCCCGCCTGGTCACGTGTCATCGCTAGGTCACGTGATATCACTTGGTCACGTGACTAGTCTGGGTTACACGGACCGCTTTCGTGACCTTGTCATCGATTGTCAATTGGATGTAAATGGGGAGCTTTGAAAAAAAGTAGCCGCTTCATGGATTTCGTGCGACTTTATTTACACAGTTTTCGGGTTACTAAAAGAACTTTTATACCCCAATATTAAAATTTCAACAAAAGATCCGACAACTTTCTTTTAACAGCCTGGTTTTACTGAGATATATCGACAAATAAGCGCCTCAATGGTGAACTTAAATCCTGTTCTAACCCATCATATTAAAGTGACAGGCTATTCTTATTTCTACACAGTTCACTGTCAGAAATATGATAACTCGCTCTTGTTGACTGTTTGTACACAATAATCAGTTTGAAATGACAATTTATTACGACTAGATCATTAACGCTTTTCTGATTTTTTCAGCATGTTTGGAATAAGTAAATAAAACTGTACATGAAAATTTGAAACATGCAATTAAACAGTACATGTGATTCAAATATGTAAATCACAAACCCCAGTGCATTATCTTAGACAGCATCCATGCCTAATTTGAGTACAGAATTTAGCGATATTATCACTGATTTTTTCACAGTTTTTCAAATATAGTACATTTATAACCAAACAAATTAAATCTGACCATCTACAATACAACGATGAAACGAGTTAATCAAATATATAACAGGTAGTAAGTAAGATGAGTACCATTAAGTAGAGGCTGTACCGTGCAGGTACCTGTACGGTACATCCCACAACAGCAAACTTACCACTGTGTCCGCAGTGACGGATTTAATAGTCAGGATGCTGGTTGTGTTGTCGAACGTGACAACCCCGATCTCACTGTTGATAATCTGTTCCTGCTCCACGGGAGTAGCATCTCCTGCTTGGAATGTCCACGTGATATCGGAGGGAGCGAAATTAGCATCGTCTGGTACCTGGGAGGAGGAATGTGAGTTGTGGAGGTAGAGTTTCATGGACAATATGATAATGGATATGTGGCTAGTTTTTTAATTTGTTGTGAGGGATATGATTCATTTATTGCACTACTGCAAAAAAGTAGTAAGTCGGAGGATTCCTATTTAAATTAGAAGTCGGTCTCTCTGGAATTTTCTGACTAACGAAATTCAAAATCTTTGCAATTATAATTTTTTTTGTTGAAACTATCGTTTTCGTCAAGAATTAAACGTTATTTTGCGGTTTGGAATTAATTTTTGCGTCCAGAAAATGTATACTGATGCGATTTTTCTGTTAGAAACTGATGTATTGGTTAGAAAATGATATTTTAGTTAAAAAAGATGGTTCAGTGACATGTCGATTTGAAACCCATTTTCCGGTTAGAAACTGAAGTTTTGGTCGAGAAATGTAGGGCCGCAAAAAATACTTCGGGTCGAAATTTCTGAAATCGTCCTACCAGTAAAAAAACTTTTTTGCACCTATCATTCATTGTCCAGATGTTTTCTAGTTCTGTTTTACCTGATGGAAATTTAGAGCACTTGTTTTGCTGCTGATTCTTCATTCTATTTCGTTTTAAGGGGTACAATTAATCTGCTAAGTGACCGGTTATATTACTATTTGGTGAGTCTTAGCTTGAGGTAACGCGTGTTTTCATTGTTTTTTCGCGTATTTCTTCTCATGGTCCGCGGCGTGTAAAGTCTAAGTATTAATTCCGGTGCGCCTCAGGCTAAACAACGTCGCAACTTAATAAATTCAATGCGGTATGTGATTTGTGAATACGCGAGCATGTACAAGTTTGATGAAATTTGAGAAGTTCAAAAAACCACGTACCACGGACGCCAGGTTTCTTTCTTCCATGGAACTAAAGTCAGCGGACTTTGTACCCTTGAACTTTCAAAAGAACCGATACTGTATAAAGAAAGGTCTCCATCTGTTTTGTGATAAACTCTAGCGCCAAGATAATAGGAAAAATAGAACGGACCATCGATCTTTTAGGAACAAAATTAGCGTCGCAAATTTGATCAGAGCTTTTCATCGCTGTAGCTTACATGTCGACAATGACATTCGGTAAACGGCCCTAGCTTTTCGTCACATCTTATCGGGATTGAAATAGGAGAGGTCTTGTCACACACAACTACCAGTTTGTCACACCGTTACACCGTTAGAGCTAGGAGTGTAGTGAGACAATAGAAGAATCGTCTAAGTATCTTCTAAGAAGATGCTTTATGTAATTAAGGGGACTGGTCCTCTTCCGTCTTACAGAAAAGAAAAGTAAGCCTCACTTTTTCACCTTATCAATGCACTTCTCATAGGCCGGCTTATCTTGCTGCGTCAGTCATGACCGGTGGTAAATTTCATCACTTCAATATTCGTACATTAACGTTTAACGTCTGCTACCGATAGTGGAAACGACCTGTTTTTATTGGAGCCAACAATCAATGAAGTACAGTAGGGTCAGTACCAGCCCGCGTTGACACGGTACCACTACCCTCAGGACAACAATCATGTTACCATGGCAACACAAACAAGCTCTCTGATTGGCTGTCAGCAAGTAACGTGACTATGGCTCTTACTGCTGATTGGACGACTGACAAAACTCAAGTCATACTCTCACGTGACGTCCGGCAATTATGACGGTTTGGGTGTTAATTGGGGAACTACACAGAGGGTGTAAGGTCCGGAACAGAGCTGGGTTTACAAGCCGGATCTACACTGTTTCAACACTTTAAACCTACCTTTGAGTACGCCGGGGGACCTGATTAACTGGAGCGGAATTTCTATTGGTGCAGTACGAGTGTAACCTGTGTTGACTTTGTTACTAACAAGTGGACTGTTAAAGAATGTAACAATTAAAATGGTAGCTGCACCGTGTACGGGTATATACCTTCTTTTCCAGACCTTTACTCGAGATTTTATTTCTACTGTCTCTTTTTGAAGAGACTGCAGCATATTCTGTGCATGTTCTGTGCAATCAGATAGAGTTTTCAACATGATAAGATGCAACAGCTAGAGTTCGTCCTTTCATCACATCCCTGACAATAAAACCATGATTTGGACATGTAATGATCATGATCATCTTTATACATCCACACACACACACACTCGCTAGACGCCAGTATGTGCAGCTCTGTAAGCAGATCCGTTTAGAGATAATAGGAGGGGAAATGTTTGTGAAAGAGTAACACGTGACTCGGCGAGGAGATCTGACTAACCAAACTACCAGACCTCGTGACCTTGTTGTCTAATCACGTGATCTTACTTAGCTTTTCGTTTCACTTTAGTAAAGGTCATTATGCTAAATGTGGAGCAGTAATTCAGGTCGTCCAGGCTGAGACTGCTGTGAGTAGTGGACAAGCATATCTGAAACGACCGTCACGTGGTTAAAACCGACCAATCAGAGGGCTGTTACCAGTGGAGAGCCAATGGGAGAGGTCGGAGAGATGAATACTAATAGCTCCAGGAGAAAAAGGAATGTGAAATCAAGCGACCAGTAACTCTCTTGGAGAAGAGGCACAATTAGGTGAGGTAAGCGAACTAGACTCACATTCAGCCTGTACAGATCGGGCACTTCGGAAGTTCTAAAGGTCTATGTGAAACTCAGACACTCATGAACAGTGCAGAGACGTGAACACAGATCATCACCCAGATCACTGCTAGTCCTTCTTAGATCATTATATTTCCACGTCTATTCCTACAATCATTCCATTGAACACCTGACACCCGGCTTGGAATTGTGTTAATATATTTGTGTAGCCCAGCACACAATTATAGGGCAGGGTTGCCGCAAGGTGCCTCAAGGCAAGTAGGAAGGGACGGGTAACCTGGTCTAAAATTTCCAGACATGTCATCTACATGCTAAGTTCCTTGTTTTCTTAGAACAAACAAACATAAAACTATCTCATGACACCTTGAGAACAAACTTCATCAAATGTGTAAGTCAGGATCCACAGCTGCACCTTTTACACACACACACACACACACACACACACACACACACACACATATATACGCACTCATCTAACTGATCAGGTAATTACACATCACCACGGGCTTCCCTTTCCCTCAATATTCCCTCAATCTCCCAAACCACGTACAGGTACACACATCCGAGAGAAAGAAAGAGAGCGTGGTTGTGTAAGTAGACGAGTTTACACGCCATTGTTTGAAATTCCCGCGCTCTGCACCGCCGCCGTCCCGCAATTATTCCAGAGCAGCAGGTCTACTGTGTGTGTATACGTGTATGGTTGTGGTGGCGTTAGTGGTACGTGAGAAACTCTATATGGGAATGTGGCGCTGTAAGTCGACATAGAGTCTGTTGTTCTGGAAACTTCTCACTAAATATGTTGGGGGCTCCTCGAAATGTGTGTCTCAATTATACCACCCTTAACAAAACAATAGCTCCCTCTACTTAGACGCACTACTCTACAAATTTGTTTATTACCAGAACGCAGATTCTGAGAAACGGGTGATCTCACTACGGCCGCTATACCATTGAAGACTAGAGTGTGAACGTTTAGTCTTGCACTGAAGGACGCTCCACGAATTGGATACCGGGCAGAGTGCTACTTGATAGCTTCTTCCGTGTCTAGCTTTAGAAAATGTTAACTTAAACCACTGTTTAATATGTGCGGGAATCATGCAGACGCAGCGTGCAATGATCATGTTGCAACTGCAGTAATCATGTTGCAACTGCAGTAATCTTCAGTTTAAAAGGGCTCACAGTGTGTAGCTCGAATTTACCGCTATACTATGCAGGAGGAGTAGGAAACGTGAAACAGAACGATTTTCATGGGGTGGCTTCCTGAAGTAAATCGGAAATGCACTTTTTCAGCAGGTGCAAATTGCTTTGCTTCGCTCGTACAAAGGCGGTTCCTTAAGGTACAGCAGTTAATTTGGTATTGGATTTTGCAAAAAGCCTGGGAAATCGAACAGTTATACTTATTCTAAAAATTGTTAATTGCGTTTGTGCAGTGTGCTCATGATGGTGTTAAACTGTGATCCTACCTAAGTGAAGATATACAACACACGTGGCCCTACAGTTGTCTACCCGCCGAAGTATCTCCATATTTTCAACAAATTGTTAAGATCATCTCGTGGTCGTGTTACACACAGTAAACAAGAATGTGAAGACCTGTCCGAATTTGACGGTGAGAAGCCGGTCAAACTTGGAAAGTGAGCTGTCTCAAATCTCCAGAGAGCAGCAAAGTGACACCCCCAACATACAGCAAGCTTCTCCGAGGGATCCCTTGGGAGTTCGATTTAAGTTGAGGAGGCCAGATCATGGTCCTGTGTGTGAGATGTTATCATGGCTGGAGATTAGATGATTGCGTATCTAATCCACCCGTATCCTGATCAGTTTTCAGTGACTTCATCGAAATGACTTAATATACATTAGAGAGCATGGTCAAGTAGATGAGTCACGTTAGATCTAGATATTTTGTCTTGTCGGGTACAGGGACAGTGGACAGTATCGGATTTCTTTTTCTGTGATAATCAAATTGTGTGCCGGTCACATCTTATCATGCCTCAAATAAGAACGGATTAAGTTTACTTTCTGTTTCACTATCAGAACAAATAGAAAGAGAATCTCTTCTCTACACGCCACATCTTTAAATACTGCACATAATTTCGGGTCGTAATTGAAAAGCGTCTCCATTCTACGCGGGGAACATGTGTAAGTAAAACGTGGAAGACAGGAGGAGTTACTTTGAGCTTAAACGCCAGGAATATGTCCTGATTCAGACAGGGCCGGTAGTATGGGAACTAAGAAACTTCAGACTAGTGACCTCAACTTCCATTATACTTTATTGATCTTCTCCCTCTCAATATTTCTCGGTTAATGAGGACAGTTCCACAATTCAAGTTTGGGTCATTATACCCGATCTAGCCCAATCAGTCAGCTAGATAAAATTACCCGTCACGTAAAGTTAAATGGAGAGATTTCTGCCTGGGAGGAATTGTGCAGGTTTACATCTAAAATTAGGACAGATAATCGGGTGGTGTCGGTATGATCTGAGGGTGTTTTATTACCGGTGACACCTATTGGGTGACACACTCAGAGCACGACGATAATGACGGTAACAAAACACCGATATTTACCCCTACAAAATGTCATCTAGTGCAACATGATTTCACGACAATTTCCTTAATTTCATCGCCCACAATAGTCCCGCAACTAGAAACTGACATTTACCGTGGGAGATTGTTTACACACACCGGGAAAGTGACGGTAATGTTACCCGTGTCGCTAAGTCGATAAAACGGTTAGATCACTCCAAACTTACAACCCAGAACAAAACAGGTTTTATTATGAATATAAATATACCTAATAAAGCGGCAACGCCAACTTGACTCGGTCTCGACAACTTTAAAAACTGCGTCATCCGGCTGCTGTCCGAATATTTCTTATCAAGGGTCGCAAATCAGTCCACATTAAAAATCAGCTATCGGTGATATTCATCTGGACTCGTACTTATGACAGGACTAAACTAATCACGCAATGTACCTTCCCTATCTCTCTTATTCTCGAATATTCTTCACACGCACACTCCAGCAAGAGAGAACTGAAATCTCTAATTCCTGAGAAATTTTACAATTTACATACTGCATAGTTCACTCGCCCTCTCTGTCCGTGACGACCTACTTCGTTTACTATAACACGCTAGTGTAACATGTAACACGGACTTACTCATGGAATTGTACGATTACACACAAGGGAGATGTTTGAATTACACGCCGTCTCTTATAACTATCTAATGTGGACTCCTTGTAATATATTCGTATAGTCAACTACTTTTACTATAATTTACTTAGTATAAACTTACTCAGTATAAACTACTAGAATAATTATTACTATTAGAGCTGTAAATAAATATAGCTATGTTTCATACGGCTGTATAATTCTGTAATACTGAATACAGCTCTTCGAAGGACTGTGTTTATTGTAATGCTGGTGAAGAGCACCATGTCACATTATCACATGATCACTGTAGCAAAACATTTCTTGCAGTGGTCTACCTCAAATCTTACACCTCCTCTCTCCCCCTCCCCTTCAAGCCTCTCTCTACCTCATTAAGTAACCAAGAGCAGGGACCTTTAACAAAGATTCGGAAAGGTGAAAGGAGGAGGGAAGCCTAAATACAGTCCACATTATCTAACCAGGTCACCCATTGTAAGGTGAGCTAGGAGGGTAAGTGTAACTCAGGAATAATGACGGGTAGGTAAGCTGAGAGGGGTGAGAGCGAGGGGGTTTTAGTGGCTTGCTTTTGTGGGGGTACTTCTGAGCTGCACATGGTTGGGAGCCAGAGGGCCATCTCCCCATTACCGGTTATTGGATAGCGGGAAGTGGAGGTGAAGAGTACTTGGCCTAGACCGGCTGAGAGGGAGCTTTGTTCAGCATGTCAGGAAGTAATGCAGCTTTGTAACGGTTTTTAAGGCGGTAACTGTAAGTACGTGACCTACGCTAGGAGTCCGAACTGTCACGGCTATTCTAATTCCTGTTTAATCTAAAGTGCCTTTCTTAACCGGTTCTAAACCGGTATGTAATCCTTAGTTCGATAACGAACAGTCCGGAACGGTTCAAGTAATGCAGGCAGGGTGTAAAATAATCCCGGAACTGTGATTTAAACTTTTCTCCTGGTTTATCGGCAGATAAGAAGTAATCTGAAATTTCCTGTAATTGTAGTATCATGTAGTAATCAGACACGGGTCACGGTCCATGGTACATCTGTCACACACTCTCTCTAAAGATTGATAGTGAACACAACAATTATGTGGGAAGCCGCAAAATGTGTCATTTTATTCCCGACGGATTTGGAGAAAGCACTATGTTATTTGAACAATTTGGTTACTGCGGATACAATGTAAAATAGGGAACATCTTGATCTCGTTCTTTAACATCTAGGGCATCTAGTGATAATTCTTATTAAAATTCTTTTAAATATTTCGAAGCTTCGCTCATAAACATTTCGCAGACAAACCGAAGTATAAAGCTACAAATCTGGAAGGACATACAAATTTGACTCGACATACCAAGCCTACAGTTAAAAGACGAAGAGAGAACCTACAAGTAATCATGTTCACAGCAACTGTTCCTTACACCTAACAGCTCTACTTTAACAGTACGTTAAACACAGTGCGACATTGCTCCCTACTATTCCCATGTGAATACTGTAGCGCATGCTCGCTAGCTAGCTAGCTTTGAGTGTAGGTCACAGCTGCTCTGTCAAGCTGCAGAAACCTCTCTTCTTTCTGCACAAACTTTACAAGAAAGAGTTTCTCTTTCACTTATAGCGAGAGACTTGGCGAGTGTGTAAGAGTATATATACACACGGCAGCGTTCTAAAAGCAATTCCCCAGATTAGACAAACATCAACACCCCCTTGGTGAGCTACACACAATCAACTTACAGTAAGTGCTGCTCTCATTGCCCAGTAAGTCGTCCTGCTTATCTGGTACTGAGAAAACGAACCACGTGTCCGACATTACCGGGTCACATGACCGGTAGTGACACTTACCTCATTTTAGGGTGTGAGATAAAGTTCGGAGAGGCGATTAGCGTGACCATTAAGTGAACTCTGATAAGTCAAGGAACAACCTGACACAGAAGTACGGTGTACTCTGTAGGGCTCACCTTACAGCTACCTCAACATTGTACGTGGTTAAGATGCAGATCTTTATCTATTCAACTACCATGCCTCATATTGTACTGGACAAACTACAGATTAGATCATGCCTTAATTGCCTTATATAGTCATTAGTCCTAACCATATAAGGTCATACTTAGATCTTTTAGCTTCGAATCATGACCAATTATGATGCACGATGAAGACCCGTCTTAAAAAAGTTCTGACCCAAATAAGGCTGCACTGAGCTGTCTTAACATGATTAAAACCAATCATGCTGTGCCCAATGACACACGATCGTGACCATGACCATATATGGTTATAGTCCGATCCATTGTTGCTACGTGTTCACACGCACATCCATCACGGAATGTGAGCAGAGGTCACACGTATACTCTCATTAATTATTCAGCTCGCACATAAACATGAGAGTGTGTAACTTGAACTCGGGGAGCTTGAGGAGCCTCCCGCCCGCCTCCCAGCGTTGAAACGCGGTAGCCTCTACTCCCTCTACCCCACGTGACTCTTGTGCGGTTCTCTCCGTGGAGAGCGAGGTTCAGCACGCGCTATGATTGGCTAGCGAGGCTCAGCTCGCGCTATGATTGGCTAGCGAGGTTCAGCTCGCGCTGTGATTGGCTAGCGAGGCTCAGCTCGCGCTATGATTGGCTCGCTCCAACAGACAGATGGCTCAGCTGCGATAATTCAATAGACCGTGGGCCGTATGAATATGTTATTATTGTAAAACTACGCGGGCAAAGTTCGTGTAGAAGACTGAATCTCAGAGGGCAGTGTGATTACAGTGGATATTTGTGTGGAGAGTTCAACACGGAGAACGTGGCCGCTTTTGCACTAGAAATGTAACCGCTAGATTATTTAAGTGGATAATTTAATTACTGAAATATTTCTGAGATAATTCTCAGCCAGTACGTGTGGGCACTGAAAGAGAACGAAATGAGTGGCTCTTAGTTGAAATTTAATGAGGTCACAGTTGAATTGTTTTTTTTTCTGACGTATAAAATGTCTGCTTCCTAGATATTATTTAGATCACCCGAACCGGATTCTTCTACACGGGCCAATGTTGATGTTAAAGAGAAATGTGAACTTAACGTTCAATCGGACCGTCAACCGTCGTCCCTAAGGAGCATAAAGCTGACGTGTCATTCAGCGTAAAAGCTGGACAGGACATAATATGATATTCCCGAATATATGCGAGAGTCATTTCGTGAACAAGGATTGCTTCACAAAACTGTACTGGTCAGATTAGCATTGCATGTGGAATCGCGAAGCAGCGGATGAACTATGGGCGACAAAAATTTCGCTTGTATAAAATCGAGTCTATCTTCGCATGTCGCATCTAGGTATAACACTTAAACTTCCTAGATTATGATGACTTAATAAGGACTTGATGTGTACGGCCAGATGAATAAAACGAACATGACCTCTTAATTCTGAGAATAAAATAGTTGCGACTAATCCTACACGGGTTACGGTTACACAGCAAAGCAGGGACTCAGGGAGTTAGTAAAATATTTCATATTTGCATGATGTAGCCCATGATCTCTCAAATCTCGACCTCTCTCTCGCCTGATTGCTGTATCCCTTAATGAGCCTGCTACACCCAAACCCAGAAATAAACCCGGACCTTGTCTAAACGAGCAAGCAGAGAACAGGCTCCTACATTCGCAAATACCTGGAAAATGTAATTGTGTGTGTAGCCATGGAATTCAGCTCATACCACGCGTGTCGTTAGGCTACAGGGGCTGTTGAAAGATATTATTTTTGCACAAATGTTATATGGATGAGGTGGGAAAACATGTGGAGACTGTGTGTACATTCCGAAGAGGGAGGGTAAATTAAATAGGAGGACTTCGTGCTGATTAATGAGGTTTGTTTGAATACTTTCATATCACGTGACAGGAGACATTAGTTACACGTGTTGGCCGTTCGGGCAGTAAAAATGTACGCTAAATTTGTGTTTTGAAATTATAGGTTAAATTTGTGTTTTGAAATTCTAGGTTAAATTTGTGTTTTGAAATTCTAGCGAATGCTGGGAATATATTTTGGTGCCTCTGATTGCAAAATTGAGTCAGAAAGGTAGACTCTCTGAAAATTGTATTGAATTCCAAAGATAATTGTGAAATTTCTCTGGAAATATCGGAGCAGAAATCGGGGACTTCTGAGGAGCATAGTAAACTTGGATGGAATTTCGACCAATCCGACAGATGGTATTGACATTTTATATGATTAAATCGTGATGTAATTCTGTACAGTACCTTCGAATTTTATGAAGTTTGTGTAGGTATTTACTTCATTGCTTAAAATGGTACAATGAACCATTGTAATTCAATGACAATATATGTTGTAAAAGAGTAAGGAATTGGAAAACAAAAAATGAAATGTTGAAGCTGAATTGCAGCTGCAAATGTTTGTGGAGCTTGTTTACTTACAGTACATTTGAGGGAAGCCTGCTGATTAGCAAAAGGTTGGATGGATTGTATGTCACCGCAGTCAACTGAAAGAGGAAAAAATAAGAGAGTTTCTGAATATTGTAGTTAATCAATGATATACATGTAATTACCGCACATATGTTTGGAGGGAAAGTAGATATATCGTACTTGTAGAATTTCAAACGTTTGTGAGTTGTTGCAGGCCTGTCTTAAATCTACTATTGCAACAATAAATCTAAAATCAAATCGGTAAAATCTGCAGTTATTAAAATTGATTATCAAGTTTAAGTAATCTTAATCAAATCGCAAGTCCAGAATGAATGGTATTTTGTTGACGTGATTAGTTTAAAGCCTTATGAATTTCTGTTGTGATGCGGAAAACAAATTGCGGTCATGAATGATTGAACAGGTTCGAAACATATGAGTGAGTAACAATATACAGATGTCAGAGTTAATCTCCTGCATTGTTTTGCGACAAAGGGTGAATTAGGCGCAGACAATCCGACCCTTTAGACAATGAATCGCTACCTCACTCAGAGCAGGAATGAGTGAATCTCTATCCTTGAGTTGGAAAAACATGATTACTTAGCTTTATGAATTTACGTCCACTGAGATGTTATGGAAGACATTCAAGAAAGCGGGAGAAAATGTTTTAGGATTTATTAATGGTAACGTTCATTAGTATATTTATAATCAAGCTTTATCTAATTTATTGGTAAAACCAAATTGTCTTAACATGCACTGTAGTTTTAGTAAACATTTCACAGCGCATTACATATCCTGCATATTTCAGCTTCCTATGTACATCACAAAATCTCCCACAACTGTTTTCCTAAGAAGAAAATAGCGGAAGGGGAGCGAGGTCCTGTGCCAGACTACTCACCTGAAACTGAACAAGTAGAAGCTACCAAATACTACCAATCTTAATGTCACTGCAGCATTTAAAGTCCCTGGCACCCCAGTAATCTGCTTTGACTTCACGTGATCCTTCTTAAAGTCATGTGATCATATACCATCCCAGAGGTGAAGGTCACAAGATCGGACATTTCACGCACGTGATGAAGCTGGTAGGAGTGCTATAACTACAATACAGGCATGGACATTGGACCTGGCTATTTCAAGTACGGGGTACTTAATACACGATGACTATTGTCTGATAACCATTACCTAGCTAACCCAGTAGAGTATAAGTGATTTGAGTTGAATACGTTAGAATATGTACATACTTATAGCTATAAGTAGCACAGTGCCGACTACAGGGTAATGATATTTCAGACACAGAGTGTAAGCTCGTGCTGAGTTAGATAAGTCTGGCCAACACAAACCGGGGAGCGTATATAAGCGTGTTCAAGTGGAGGCAGGAAGATAGGAAGGGAGAATTAACACTAAATTGTCCTAATCGGCCTGGCTGCAGCGTGCATGGTTAGAGTAGTCAGGGTTGACTGTGAGGATGTGTAGTATAGCTGCAATATAGCTGCAGTATAGCTACATAGCGGTCTTTGTACTTCGTTCTGTAAGGGAACGTGAAGAGATAATTGTTGGGAATGCGAGAATTTCGTTATCATAATTAGATTTATAAGCAATTATCGATACTCTCAAATGCATGAAAATTCCGGATATCATCGATTGGGATTGTAGCGAGTTCTTCTGATAACACCCGAATATTATGAGGGATAACCCAGCAATCAGCTCGGTGTAGTGATAATAATAACCTGACTCTGTGATTCAGATCAATTCTTTTCGGAATTAGGAACAGCACAATCACGTACATTCTAAAGCTAGCTCCCTCCAAAGGATATCGTATTTCGCGGCTCAGATTAATGCGAACACGGGGAGGCTAGCTGGCCATATGGCGACCATGAGATCTCAGGTTAGCTGGGAGCTGGCTAACATTTAATCGCATTACACAGCAAGGTTCAGGAATCACAGTAGTTAATAGAGGACATCGACTGTGAAGCTTCTTCGCTGTTAACTGGTAAATTCCTAAGTTTGGAACAATGGAATTTTAATTGTTATCCTCAAGTTCTTGGAATAGAAACTCAGTCTTGGTCCTGGACCGAATTTACACCCAATTTACACAGTCCGATTATAAGATCACCGTTTTATCACATATCTACACTGGGAGACACTTTCTTTCATTGGATTATGAACCTCACATAATCTCATGATGTAAACCGTAGTAATGAGATTAGAACTGATGTGGATGTAAAGTGTAGATATACCGAAGTATATTGAGTCTTGTCTCTTAGTTCTTTCTGGGAATCAGTCTTATTACGATAAAGTCAGACTTCGTGATCATTGATCGTGACTGCTTTATCGTTTTGATGACAAAGTAGGTTTAACTTCAGGTCTTCAATGCGCTTTGTAAGATATCAAAACAAAGAGAACTTAAGATTCTGTCACATTAATAGTTATGTGACGCCAAAACTTCAAGAGGGTCTCTTCATAATTGCTGCTGTAAATGTCACATACGCCTGATTAAATAAAGGAGCGAGAGCGAAGAGCCCAAATAGTCGACTACATAGTGCACACCGCTACTCCTACCGCACAATAGAGACCGCTTAAGTAGCCATGAAATCCTCTAAAATATACTCTTTGCAGGTAACAAGTGGAAGCAAGTCGACACTTACACTCGACACTCACACTCGACACTAAAACTCGACACTTACACTCGACACTTACACTCGACACTAACACTCGACACTAACACTCGACACTTACCGCCAGGATCTCACTCCTACTCAAAGAAAATTGCGAATTAATGACGTCCAGCATGTTAAGTTGTCCTACACTCATCCCATTTCAACGCTAGGATTTTAGAGGGACATGAAATGACTTCCTGATTGGAGATACTAGAGGACACTCACACGCCCAGATATAGTTTCAGTGTTAGGGAAACTTCTACCGGTGTAAACTTAATTAGGATAATTGGCCTCCATTAGGATAATTGAGACATCCTAGCACTGTGGTAGAACGCTGAAATTCCACCGAGGTCGTGAATCGAATTGGAAAGCGTTCTTTTAGATGACAGTCAGAAGTGTAATAAAAAGTAACTATCAAGTCATTTTAACCAGCGGTTTTTAACGGATAGGAGAAAATCTACAAAGTCTAGAAAATCCTAGGCAACGTTCTACAAATTAAGTAGAGCTGCACTATTATAGCAATGAGTTGTACTCGACAATCAGTATCTTGTTCGGAACTGGGTAGCAAACCGGGCGGTTAAAATTGAGGTTGCAGTTGTACGTGGGGCGCCCAAGGATGCGCCTCTTTTCATTAAATATTCATTAAATATGCAAATATGCCGCATAATCTAGACGGTTCAGGATGTGTCTGTGTGTGTTTCTTAATTTCCACAGTCTCACCATTACAACGGACATTTCTGTGTTACGGTCCTTGGTCCTCCTCTAGTGCTGGCAAGGGCGGTTAAAATGGCGGGAGAAATTAAAGTTGGATAGGGAATAACAGGTTGAATTTGTGGTTAGACAAGGGGAAGAACTGAGACGTGGTGACTGGGGTACCCTACTGTTGACTATTGGTTGTAGGACCACCGGCCCCTCGTCACGATTGACAAGAGAGCGTTCAGACTAGGATCCGAGTATATTGCTGATTCGCTGAAGACCGGTGCAGCAAGTTTAACTTCAATTGGAAAGCGTTAAGATTGGTGCGCAAGTTCTGTTTCATTCTGCAATCTCAATATTTTCAGTTAATTTAAATTTCAGGGGTTCATATTTTTCTTGAGACCGCTATGAAACTGCAGTAAGATTCTCTTGACAACTACTCAAAAGTTCATTTCAGGTCATGCGGTTTTCAAAGCTACAAATGATGATCTAGATTTTAAATGTACCTTTACGTTATTCTGCCTTGGCTCTTACAGCCCTTCATTAGAAAAGGTTAAGTGTCCTTTTACCTTGTAAAGTCAAATTAGGGTGAAAATTAGGATTGAAAATCCTAAAGATCGGGCAAGGAAGTAGAATAAGCTGATTACGCAGGTCCCCGAATCACCAAATGTGTACGTTGAGTAACCACGAGTATGATCATCACAAGATGACTTAATCTTGGCAATCTTCCTGCCTCTCAAAACCTTGTGATCCCATACTTTAGACAGCGGGACTTTATTCTGGACTCATGAAAAATAGAGATAAATTGAGAGGTTGAGAGGTGCTGGTAGAGAATTTCCAGCTGGTCCGTGGTCGGATTATAATTCATAAAGCTGTTCAAGTTGCAAACCGCACTTTAAACTGCTCCGAACGTGCTTATGAAGTGCGTACAACAAAATAGAACTGTGGTTATCTTATAAAACAGACAAGCCACCTTGAGAAGAGTACGTTTACATGGCGGGAACATGTCAAATTAGAAGAGCTGTGATATACAGTCAGTACTTAGTAGAAGTTTAGATCTCGCCATGTACTTCAGTAAGCAGCATGCTGGAGGACCGACACATTATTAGGTGTGTTTAAGCAACGCCAAATTCTATTTCTGCGCTTTAGGAAGTGCGGCGAGAAATTTAAGTAGAAAGGAGAAGACTAAAGGTCGCTTCTTATTAGCATGGAGATTGTCTTCACTAGTTTCTCTCATATACTTCATCTCTTATATACTTCATCTGACGACAGATGATAGCGACCTACAGCGGACTTCTCTATCTTGATAGACTCGCCTATCCTTAAATCAACTGAAACTACAGAATAATGTGTAATCTAGTTAATTCTATTAGCTCTAAATCTAACGGGGCGCTTACCGTTTGTGATATACGGTGAGATCATATTGTTTTTCTACGGATAGTGTTGTTTCTAATTAGACAAAGATACTTAGTTACTCAGTGTGCAAGGCTCATTAATTCTTATGAAGTGTACATAATATTTAAGACATTTCCATTTTCCTGTGACAAAGAAAATAGCATCAACAAGGTAAAATCTACCCGCTACTATCGTATCTGTTTCCGAAAGTTTACAGGGTAATCAAATCTGAAGTTAGAGACAGTATTTAGCCAAGACAGGAGAACTCCTTCCATAGAACACGATTTACACCTACGATATTTACTTACACCTGCACTTCATCTCTGTCGCAACGGTTCTAAGTTACCCTTACTGGAGTTATTCTGAAAATACCCACATAGTGGATACTGCTACTCTGTCCACATAATATCGCCAGAGATACAGCCCCATGTTTCATGCGATGTAAGGTAGAGGTAGGGGTATGCTGCCTGGTGCTGTATGTATCGCCATCTCCCCTAATACGGCGTGTACAGGACCGCTTTGTCAGCGACAGTGTAATTAGTATAATCGTCATAAATCATACCATATATGGAATAATAGGGTGCCTTTGTTTGGGACATGGTTAGGGTTGAGACTCTTGTGGTTTTAACCACGTATAACCGTGTCTAAAGGGTCGCTTTGTGAGTCAACATTGAGCATTTTCTCAATGCAGTCATCTTTTATAGGAAAGAGTATCTACAAATTGTAAGGAACACGTTTTGTCTGAGTCTGAGTATCTGACTCTAAGTTCTGCAAACGTTGGGCCGACTGCTGCTACACAAGCCATTCCATATAGAAGTGAATCTGTCGCCTCCACCTGTTTCTAACAAACTGACACTTCACTTGATTCGAATTTAGCTTTGTGAAACTCAAAACATTATCCCTAATAAGGCAGTTCGGATACAACATTTACAATTATCCCTCAAATGTCCCTCAATAACTCGGGCCGTGTAAAGAATGTCATTTAGTGGCTGTGTTCTATACGTGTCACAACTACATGACATGCAAGCTGACTGGGGGTGAGATGGTGGTGAGGCTACCGCGTAGACAGTAGCATTAGCAGAGACAAGGTGTCTAGATAGACAAGGTGTCTAGATAGAGGTAGGTATTGAGGTACTAGAGGTCCAGTTAGTATTTGGTGGAAATAATTGGGAGGTACATAGTGGTATTTGGTGGGAAGAATTTGTTGGTAAGTACTTAGTAGTAAGTACTTAGTGGTAAGTACTTGTGGTCTTGGTGCAGTATTCAGGCCGGGTATTGAGCCTAGGTGGGATGCGTCCTCTATTGTGAAATTGTTATCTCTAAATCTTTCCTAAACAGAAGATTGAACGGCAGAATGTCATGGACCCTATTCGGGGAAATCGTTTTTATTTACAAGAATTTTCCATGTAAAACTTAAGAACTGGAGTGTATTTGGTATGCCGGGACATACTCTGTGTTACAAGGTAACGAACTGGTAACTGTGTTAACACCAGATACAAGGATAATGAACACATCAGACACACCGGTGTCATTGTTATAGAATGCTAGGAATGTCACGGACAAGATCTTACCAGGTCCCAGGTCCCGCTGAGTGACGTTTTGCGGAACTGTTACTACCGCAACTTTTTATATTTTCCCGATAAAATCAGTGCATTAAATCACGGTTATCACGGGATGTGAGGAGCGCTATCACATGACACTAACACGTAAATGTACACACTATCACGTGACTGTAAAGGGACCTAGAGTGTGTAACCGATATTGGGGAGTGTAGCCTCATGTGCATCCAACTTTGGGGAGCATCCACCTTCAAGAACTTATCCGATATATTTCTAGTCGTGTAAAACAGCGCCTTTCGTCTTATTTGTAAGATTAAGAAGGTAATGTACTAGTTGGGTACGACTACTATAGACTAAGAGTGTAAAATGTAAAATTGGTACGACTAAGGTTATAGACTTAGACATACATAGGGTAGGTACTATACTAGGTACGATAATTATAGATTTATCAATAGACGTTGACCCAACCATTTCGATAATCTGATGGCATAACATGTTACTTGTCTAAAGAGGTAGAGTAAGTAAACACAGAACAAGTTCTAGACAGAACAAGTGTAATCATGTGAAATTTAGGAAAGCCAGACATAGCCCCGGCCAGGCAAGACGAAGAACACACAATTAGGCCGCCTTATTACCGACCCATTACCTACCTTTCTGTCAAGGCTGCATGTGTGCCGGGTGATGATCTTAACTCAGGTAACTTCGCCCTAATTTTCTTAATCCCATGCCGAGTAAGAACTGAGCTGGGTGAAGAGAGAGAGAAATGACAAGAGTAATTGTGAGAATGTGGTCACGTGATGGATGAAGCCATGGGTCACGTGACGGAGTCATGATATTCGAGTGAAGCGGGTCTCTGTGTAGCAGTAATCATTTATTTATGAGCCGTAAAGCAGCAAAACAGCGGAAAAGCCGAACACGAAATATAAACAAAGAGCTGTTACATGGGGATCACATCACGTCAAAAGGGGGATGTGATCTACGTGTCGTGGCTTGGTCAGTGCTCCAACAAATTTCCCCGGCAAACAATTACTGCTACGATAAAGACAGTAGAGACACACATTTCCCTCCGGAGTACGAATAACGTGTAGACATGTGAAGTGAGGTGCTACAAAGGTGCTTGCTGTGGACGGTTAAATGAGGACACATGGAGATACTTATCCGGACTTACGACGCTAGTAAAATGTACCGTACTTACTGTTCTCTCCCCCAGTTCCCAAGTCGATATCTCCCTCGGTTGGTTCTTTGGCTTCGGTGGTGGGTGCCGCGGTGGTAGGTTTCTTGGTCGTGGGTTCAGGAGTGGTGGGTGGAGGAGGTGGGGTTGTTGTTTCTTTAACTGTGTGGAGCTCCATGGCGGAAGTATCTACGCCCTCGCTGAAATCGTTCTTTGTCGTGATTTTGAAGATGTAATCCCCTGGTCCGGGCAACTGGAAGGTAGCGGTTGTTGCTTCAGCAGCAAGCTCCTGAGGTTCAATAGCGGGATCGCCTTCAACGGCGCCCTCTTTAGCGGCAGTGGCAGTTATTCCGGTGACGATTCTGTTTTCGGCGGTGTTATCCTGAATGTTCCACGATAGGGTGATGGTGGTAGCGTTATAGGCAGCCTCGTGGACGGTCAAACCACCTACGGGGTGGGGTGGTCCTGCGGAGAGACGGTCGTTTTCAATCTTCGGAATTTTTGGAACAGTCCATCGTCAGTTGATTAGTCTCTTTCAGGGTCAGTCGGTCAGTATTTCGCAGTTTTTTGTCTGCCTGTCTGTTGTCGTCAGTGTCGTCTGCGTTTTTGTCCGTCCGCAATTATGCTTATGTCAGTTACACTTCTGTTCCTAAAAACCATAGGTGTAGCAGATGCAAGAACATGCATTAGAAATTGCAACATTTTGGTATACAATATGCGATTTCAACAGGTTAAATTATAAAATCATTTGGTGGCAACATCAATCATCATGAATAAGGATCAACAAAGTGAGCATAAAAGGAATAAATGCCTCGCCATCATCACCATGTCCTTGAATCGTCAGAGCATCATCCGAAAAGCTTAGTTCAGATTGTGATATTTAATCAGAATAATTGGAGAATTTCATGCGTTGGCCTATGTTCAGATGCATGGGGTGGATTTTGCTTCATTCTAAATGAAATACAAGTTTTATTCGAACTTCTTGTCAATTATGTCGGTTGCAAATGGGCAGCACAAACGGAAAACTTCAACAATTTCCTGTCATTCCTCATGAAAGTATTGCTCTCGATTGTGCAAGGTCAGATCATTTTACCAAGAAGCATGCATTTTAGTCAGTCGGAAGTAAGTTGCTGTAACTCGTCAATTTTGGAAAAACTTTAAATAACAATAGAAATAAAATTGTAAGACATGTCTGTTATAACCATTTTAAATGGCGTGAATCAATTTATTGAGCAATCATTTATCGTGCTAGGAATTATTCAATTGGTGATTAACAGAGTATAATAAAATTATAGATCGCACTTTTCCAACAGAGAGCTAAAGATAGACAACTGTATAATTTCAGCTTTTCCGACCGGAGGAAATTTGAGAGCACTGCCAAAAAGAGATACAGTTTTGTTGAAATAATAAGAAAGTTTTAATCCGTGCAGACAAGATTGCAGTAACACAAAGATCCATCAAGAAGGTACAAATGTAAGACAACTTTATGCGGCTTCATGAAAAATCTGAATATGAATCAAAGAGAAAGACAGTTATGATTGGAGCTCAATCTTGTCATTGATTAAGATTAATGAATTTGTACATTAGTATAGCGAAGTGGGTTAACAGTTAATGAACAGGGAGTAAAATTAAGGTTGCTTGGAGTTGGACCGTATCAGATATCGGAAATCAAAAGGTTACATCTGTACGTCAGTCAAAGTGACTGAGCTGACAAAAACAATATCTTTCCTTATATCTCCAGAAATCAATTATAATAATATAGGGGAGGCCATGTGTATAGATATAATACATATATGGGCCCGGTCCAAACAACCCTTGCGATTAACGGATTCAAGTGAGCTTTTTAAGAAAACATTTAGATTTAAATACAAAATAAACAACACAGCACTATTCGTTAACACACACAGCTACACATGAAAAACATTTCGAGTGAAAACGATAATTTGTGATGTGTTAGAATGTTCTTCTTCTAAAATGATGGAAGAATATAAAATATCGGGAATCACAGTATTCAAAAGAACAACCCTAACTCACTAGCATTACAACAGTTAGAATGTTGGTTTGCATATGTTTTGTTGCTACACGAGTCAACATAACATGTTTCTAGGATGTACAGAAATTACATATCTTGGATTTAGATCGAGACGTGATCTGCACGAAATCAGATCAGTTTTTTAAAGATCACGTTACATAGAAATAGACCAAGAAGAATTAAGACGTTACTTTGATTCTTTCCAACTAAGAACAGAACACGACATAAGTCTATACATGCACATTGCATATTTTCACGACTATTTTCGAAATTCCCTATGCACTATGCAATTTAGAAAGAATTATCGCAAAACTCAATACAACAACTTACGGTTGTCTTTTGTGGTGAAAGAAACTTCGGCAGGCTCAATCCCTTCCCTGATTCCAGCATCATTGGATGCTTCGACTTTGGCCTCGTAGTCGGAGGCAACGTTGAGACCTTCGAAAGTGTGTTCAGTTCCGGGCACGTCCGCCTGCAAAAGGAGGAAATTTATGAAATACGTACAGATATGATTATGCCCACAACTAATACTATGAAACAAAGTCACAATTGCACTGTTTATTGTTGTAACCTGTCCCTACTGTTAAGAATAATTCATGCAATTGCTTTCCGTTTCCACTTCTAAAAACGACAATTCACAGCGTTCCACTTCAGAGAAGAACATTTACGGGTTCCAATCTTGAATAAAACAACTTACAGCGTTCCAATCCTCAGTTCCAGAGGCTCTCCAGGCAACGTTGTAGTTGGTAGCTCCATCTACCGCCTCCCAAGTCAGAAGTACGGAGGTAAAATCAGGGGTGGCAGTCAGGCCAGATACTCCGGCAGTAGGGGGTTCTGTAATAAATCATGGGTTATTAATCAATTATCTAATTCTTACTCGTACAAAGGAGGAGGAAATCTTGTAGTTTTCTGATATTCTCGGTTTACACTTTACATTACTTGTTGCTGGTACTGAGTTATTTAAATCACACCACTTCTAATAACCCGGCCAAAAGAAGGAAATATACATGTCCTAATACCTAGAACTTCAAGGGTGACAGGATTTCCACGCCCGATACGGGACACCATGCATGAAAAAGCATTGTTATCTGCTTCGGTAATATCCTTAATAACAAGCTCCGCTGTTCCAAGGGCAATATCTTGAGAGAAGAAGAGTCTAGCTTCCGGATCTGCAAGATATGAAGATCAAAATTGAAAAGAATCTGTGTCATGACCTATAGGTGAAATCAATTTAACAAAAAACTGGGTGTCTGTTTTTACCCGTATATCGAATTGCAATAATATTGAACACCTTAGACACGCAATGTATTTAACGTGACAAGCAGCTAAATTATGTACTTGATTTTAACGTCAGCAATCAGCATGTAATAATACATAGTCAAGTACAAATATCATGTTGGTTTGGCGATTCAATGCACGGACTTGTAACTGTACAACTTACCCTCTTGGGATACAATAGGTCCGTATACAGGGTGCGTAAAGATTGATTCTTCCCCGACAAAAATGTCGGCAAATTTCATAGAGCCAGGTGTCCAGGTGCAAGATATCGTGATTTGCTGCTTCCAGTTGATCGGACCGGCCTCAAGTGAGGGGGAAGAACTTATGCGGAGGTCTTCAGTGTTGCAGAAAACACCTGAGAAGGTAGAATCAGAGTGGCGAGGTTGAGGAGTAGAAGCTAACAAGGACTTAGGGTTACCGCGGTAGACATAATTTAGTGTACGTACATTTACAAATTTTTCTATTGTAGTGTGGCATCAATTATCGATTTTTAATCTTAAAAAACTTACAAGAGAGTGCGGAGAGGAATAAAATGACGTGGTGCATGACTTCGGTCATGGTGGCTGCAACTGAAACACTTTTGTAAACACCAAACGAAATGTGTATCGAAATGGTTTGGTTGTTTAGTTCAATTTTTCGATAAATGACGTCTGTTTGTAGTTTTAAGAAGCCCGGTGAAACTTGTGAGAGGTATTACAAGAATCCTCAAGAGAATACTTAGGAAAATCGAATACAAGATTTATCTTTCAAAATGAGATATCCAAAACACAATTAGGACAGAAAGCGGAAGCAAAATGGAGCATCAAGGTGGAACATGGCAAGTTGAATCAAACAAAAGTTACAAAATCTGAGAGCAGTTTTAGGACCGATCCTTCTTATAAAAGCCCTGCCCTTTAGATATTCAGATACGAAGAGGAAAGCTAAATAATTGCCGATATAAGGCGTGGTAAGATATTTGGTGAGAAAATAGGTAAATGGGAATTATTGGGCCCCCGATTAGCCGCAATTTAGACCGAAAACTGGCGTAACCGAGGACAGGGGTTTCAGACAAAAACATTCCATGAATAGCAAATCTATTTTTCGAACTTTTTGATAATTTAACATATCTATAATCTATTGATGTTATCACGCAAAATGAGTGAGGACAAGTTTGTCAGGCGACTAACCTAATCAAATAAAGCAACAAATCTGAACGTCTATTGCTTTAATGTCACAAAATCGCTTAAGGATTTAAAGGTGGGCAGTCGTAGGAATACAAATAAAATTATATTATCAAATGACGGAAATTGATTGATAAAAAGAAGAAACACGTACTGTCCAGGACCACGGTACACTAAACATGTAAGGGACCAGCTGCACTGATGTTACAGAGACCGAAACTGAACATTTGGCGCTCAAATCCTTAAATGCTTGCGGAGTAAACCCGTTGTTTCCATACGATGAATTAAAAAGTCATGCGCGGCTTTTCGATTGCTGCGCGCGCTCTATTTTTGCTACACGTTGCATAGCCCTGCTGCCGTGAAGCGGCAGCCTTCGTGAGACAACTTGATTTCAGACTCAGTGTTCCGTTGAAATTTGTTCAAAGTTGAAATAACTGAGCGCTGTATGGCTTCTTCTACAGTCCCCTCTGCAAATCAACAAAGATCCAGGTGAAATGGTGAAAGATAAAGGGTGTCAATTAAATTGACGAGATTATATCCGTCTAACGTTAGCTGCGTGAGTCGGGTATCACCGCGACAACAATTAAAATGATAACTTTGTCGTTTGTCTTTCATCTTTG
>JH152675.1:162809-180423 GCA_000226015.1 Mnemiopsis leidyi | reverse complement strand
GTTACAGCCGTTTGCCACTACTTTTTTTGACGTTTTTAAGACATTTCCTTGTGTTTGAAGATGCCTAGCTCCTAAACTAACTCGGAACCCTATGCTGAGTTTTTTGCATGCAGCAGATATTATCAAAACCGACATTCTGTGAAAGTTTAATCAAAAATTACAACACAGAGGCCGAGTTACAGCCGTTTGCCACACTTTTTTGACGTTTTAAGACATTTCTTTGTGTTTAAAGATGCCTAGCTCCTAAACTAACTCGGAACCATATGCTGATTTTTGCATGCAGCAAGATATTATCGAGACCGACATTTTGTGAAAGTTTCATCAAAAATTACAACACAGAGGCCGAGTTATAGCCGTTTGTGGCACTTTTGTGGCAAAGTGGCGCGATCTCTTTCTCAAAATATATCCTAATCTCGCTCGTACCATGGTCAGCGACATATTCTGAGATATTTCCTTGTGTTTAAGTTATATCTCTAAAACTAGCGCATAGACCCCCAATTTTTTACGTTTTCTGATAGTTTAGATCAAAAGGAACATACTGTGAAATTTTAAAGAAAATCGTACGGTCGGAACACCTCCAAAAAGGCCTGGTACCAAAATTTTGGCAAATTGGTACCATGGTACCAGATTGTCAAACTCATCTTGCCGGGTGCATTTGAAAGAATTCTGAATAGTGAAAACTGAATAAGCGCATTTATGCATATCAATTGGTTACAGACTAGTATTTAATCTAAAAGCAGAATAAAAATAGGTTAAATTTATACTTACTTGGTAGAGTAACAGTGACGAACGTACGCTGTTTCCCATTTCGGCCTTTGGAAACGTTCGTAGAGGAAACAAGCAATGAGAATTGTAGCAGGAATACTGTACAGCACTAAAAATGAGATAATTAGTGAGTTGAAATTTAAAGCTTAGTGAATAAGCTTATCAGGAAGTTATGCGAAAAAATTAGTGAAAAGAGTCTATTCAGCCCACCGCAGGCGAAAAATTTTGCAAATATGGTAGTTGTCAATTAGCTTAGAAGCAATTTCGTAATAGAATTTGTTGAAATTTTTTGGAGGGGGGGGGGGGGCAAATGATACCTTGGCCCTCCACCTAAATTCTTGGAGGGGGGGGGGGGCATGACCCCCTGGCCACCCCTGTTTCGCCACCCCTCCTGTGACCCACCTGAGAACATTCCAATTCTGATCATGAGAGTTTCCAGTTTGTCCGTCTTCTTGCCGGTGTTATGTAGTTCATGTCGCACGTTACACATCGAAAACATTCCCAGTCCGAGGAACGTCATTCCTGAATCAGGATTTGTGAAGATTATTGGAGAAAGCTGCTTGTGTGTTTGAGTATGTATGAATAATGCATGGTATTCTTGTGGAATGTCGTAAGTAAGCAAGATCATGGCAGCCAGTAAAAATAGCGATCATGTAACGTTTTCTACTCGAGAAATTATCATAGTGGACCGAACACTGCATAAATATTTTTGTTTAGATTTCTAGCCGTTATAACAATTGAAAATCAACTTTGTTCAACGAATACCGCTTTCATAACTCTAAAGAACAAAATGAATGTTAAACAAATAAAAAGTAACTGTATCAGAACATAGTGACAATTTGAAATAGCTTACCGCACAGATAGAATATAGCTAGGGGTGCTATGACGTAGAACTGCAGTGAATCCGTCTTGAAGTTACCCACAAAGCAGATGTTAGCAAGTCTGTCTCCGTCGATTTCTTCTTTGATACAAATAACGAGAAAGAGAATACCAGGGAGAATCCTGGGAGAGAGGTCACATTAAGACAAAGTAAGAAAAAGTAGGACAAAGTAGGAGAAAGTAGGACAACAAAGTAGGACAACAAATACACTCAACCAAACCGACGTTTAATTTCCTCCCAAATAAGTCCCCTGACTGTTGATGAGTATTTTGGTTTCAGATTTACAAATATTGAAATTGTACATTGTACGATTGAGAAATTATATTTTTGTGTCCGGTATCCCCGGTGCCCCATTTTGGAGTGTATTACATTTTCATGAAATGAAATTTCAATTTAAAACGGTGAAATCACGTTTTAACATCGGAATTCAAACTGACATATTGTATTTTATTATTATCCGGTGTTTCAGAGATATTCAAATCTAATTAAAAATGCTGGGTAAACAGAAACATGCGAAATTTCAGTTGGGTCAAATAACGTTAAACGTCACAAGTCAGAATTTTCAGGAGGCAAATAACGTTAAACGTCACAAGTCGGAGCTATCAGAGAGGCTGGCTTACAATGGGAATAAAACAAGAGTACCAAAACATTGTGAACACCAAAATCACTGATCATGATCGAACTTATTTCTCTCAATAATGGAATCAGTTAAACATCAGCTGAAACAAAAATGGAACACTGCAGTCATCATTATCTATGATACTCACCAAGCGACGCCGTGAAAGAATTTCGCTTTAAGGGCGATAGCCTCGTGGCCCCACTTCAGACCGGCAGCTAAGAACCAGGTCAGATTGAGAATGACCCACCAGAGGAAACTAGCCAACATGAAGTAGTAGATGAGGAAGGACTGGAAGAAACAGAGATAGGGACCGTCCTCCGAACTACCTGCAGAGGACGTGTTAGTTTAGGAGTTGTAGATAAGGAAGATTTAGTGTTTCTGTAAGGGTTGAAACTTAGGACGTGTTAGTTTAGGAGTTGTAGATAAGGAAGATTTAGTGTTTCTGTAAGGGTTGAAACTTAGGACGTGTTAGTTTAGGAGTTGTAGATAAGGAAGATTTAGTGTTTCTGTAAGGGTTAAAACTTGAAAAGCACGTGAAAGCACGATGGTGAAGTTTTGATTGATTTTGATTAAGATAAGAATCGGAATTGCTTATATAGCTTGCAAATATATATATACTTGCAATATAACTTGCAAAACTGTGTATATTGCAATGGTGTTTTTTTCGCCCATGCCGAAGGATTTTACTGTGTCTGCTAAGAATATGGTAGAGTAAGGACTTGAAGTGTTAAAAACATTTAGTGCCATTATTTACTTAGTTATACACATCAGAATCCTTGGCGAGGAACCGAAAATTTCTTTATACTGACACCGATTTACCGTTGAAATGTCACACTCAACCAATTCATTTCGAAAGCAACAGAGTCCTCTCCAGAAATTGTGACTTCTATTACACACACTTATATAAACTGAGTATTAAAAACGAACATTTTTGAAAAACAATGGTACAGCGTAACAACATAATTTTCACGAATTATTTTGGTCATATTGCACTAAAAATGATTAAATAAAATGAACACAAAATTTTGAAACAGACAGTCGCACGACATATAGACACGACAATAATTGACATGTGCAATTTTCATAAAAATCATGCACTTTGTCAAATCATAGCTATTTAGGCGCACAGCTCAGTACCTCATCTCTTTACTAATTTTACATAAGGCACTCAGTACTTCAACTTTTTACTTTATTCCAATATTAGGCACTCAGTTCTTTAAATCTATAAATCACAGATAAGAGGTTGAACGATTAATCTAGCCTGATTGTAATCTCATACAGCTAGTGTAATTGTACTATTGTGGCTATACTATTTAAGAATTAATCTATTAATAGAAATGATCACATAATTCGCCTTTTCCATCAGAAATAGCACTCAAAAAATTGAACTCTTCTCAATTTATCGCATTTCTATGAACAATGACAGTTTCTGTAGGCTGTAAATCCGAATGTTTGATCTCAGATGTAAGACACATCGTCGCAGAAGTAGATGGGTGACTTGAGGTAGCAGTAATGGATAAGGAATTATGATGGGGTGCGGATGAATTTTCTGCAATATTGTGATTCTGATGACTGTCTTGAATGCTATTTTGAAGGTTCTGAATTTTACACTGTGGGTTGCTCTGAATGTCATCCTGGGGGCTGTTTTGAAAGATGTCATTATTGATGATGTTTACTTCATCTAATTCTGGCCCTGTCTGATCCTTCGAAGTAGTGTGGCAGCAATGCTTTAAAAAGGCGGCATATAGTGACTGAAATACGCTTCGTTTGACGTTTTGTCTAAATTCTGTCATCCTCCAAAGAAAAATGAACGGATTCATAATAGAGTTGAGTGTGATTAAGATTTCACGAAAGATGATATTACCATACAACAAAATCCAAATGTGAGTGCCATCTTCTTGGTCAAATCCTTCATAAAACGAAGGTCTCATTAGGAGTGGAGCAAATGAGGCCGCGTTAAAGATAAGCCCCGTAGAGGAGAAGACTAGAAGAGATATCATCGACTGAGTTCGACGGTCACGAGAGTTTCCTGTTTTCTTTGATCTTGAACTTGCGGTTTTGTTCCTTTTGCGAAGTTGGACGAAACACATCACACAGCAGATAAGAATGAAGGGGTAGGGAAATGCAGTGTACACAATAACACCGATCTGCCTGGGATTTTCAGTTTCGTTAGAAGATTTTGTGATATCATGCTCGATACAGCTCCCGTAACTTTTGGTATAGACGGGTTTTAATTGGCCCCTTGAAAAGAAGATGACTGAGATGATCAAAGTGAGGTCGAGGGTAACCAACACCGTCGAAATGTGTTTGGGGAGGGCAGAAAGTGGTCGACATATTTTAAGTGTGCGCAGCGTGCTTTGTATTGCAACTAAATGCAGTGAAAATCTGACCACGCCCTTCCATGTGACATTCCAAGCGAAACAGAACGTTGCATTTGCAAATAACAGTGGAGCTCTCTTTAGAAGTAGGGAAAGTCCATAAAATGTTGATAGTAGGCAAATGAAAATGTCTGTCACGGACACCATCTTAAAAGCATTGAAAAAAACATTGTTTTTGCTGAAAAAGTATTTAAGGGCAAGTAGATTTGAGCCTGTTCCAAGGAAAGTGGAAAAGCTAAGAACGAAGAAACCTATGATGCTAGTTATCAACGGCTCTTGTCTTATTAAGAGATTCCCTTTATCTAACAGCGACCAGTATGCCTCCCGGTCATGAACATTTTGATTTTCATCTTGCACCATAATCGTGTATTCTGAAATCATGTCGTACTTAGAATTATTTAATTTAATAATTTCCATCAACATTTTAATCATAAATAATCACTAATTTGTGAACAATGAAATAAGTTTAACGTTAGTCACTGATATGAAACACGAATACGAAAGATGAAACTTTTTATCGAAAGAGACTTATGAGTTATATCACGGTTCGAGTTTTATTGGTTATCTTCTAAAATTGCTTCATCGGCCTCAATTAATTTGAAATATCCATCTGGTTTACAGATGTGTAATTTCTTTTCGTTGATTTTAGTCTCAAATCAGTTCTAAAGGGTACTGATTATCGTATGACACGATTGGCAACTCATAAAAGTCGGTCCACTCAATCAATAATGGTAAGCTGATTTTCTAGACAAAGTTTAAGTTTTGTACACAAAGTTCAATTAACATGAAAAAGATAGAGTTAAATTACATGACATATTATTGGAGAGCGCCAACTTCTAGTGACAATCGTACAAATCAAGCGAAATCAATTCCTATTAAGCTTGATATTCTTCACCTAAAAACGCTAAATTTTTACAAAATCCTGCAGATAAAAAGCTAACCAATTCCTTAGAGAGTAAACCAAACATATTCCGTAAGTTATTTCAAAAACATGTTCTATAAGTTCCCATAACTTATCTGCTTTCTCGTCCAAATAGAGAATATTCTACATCAGATCATGAGAGCGATTAAAAATCGAGTAACGCGGTACGCTTTTAAAAGTTTTAAGCAAAATTGATAACTCTACGTCTCTACAAACGACTATATAGGGCATAACTGTTTGGGTCCTAAAATCGAATGATCAAACAGTTAAGGTAAGATAACTAAGGAATGCTGAAAATGGAAGATTTCTGCAAAACCCAGGAATATTTTTTCGTCAATTAAGGCGGTACTCAAAAAATTTATTTTATCACGAAAATGCAAGAATCAGCACGTTCAGACACCACCTACTTAGTTTTGTAAGCCACCGAGGCGCAGGTGATTTCGACAATAAAGGCTTTATCACTGCATTTATAGCTTTAAAGTCGGCACACTTCATGAATCAGTGGTCAAACATTTACAGAGCAGTGCTCAGATAAAGTTGCTTTACTGACTAAATAGATATTTTTGCATTTAACCGACTTACAAATTGTTAAGTTGATCAAATTTAGATAAAGAAATAAATAAATGCTGACATTTATCACACGCTTCAACTATTTGTTAACACAATCAGTCGCAAAACGCAAAGCGTGCCTCCAGCCAGAAAAGACACGTGGTTTACAGATTCCTTGTAATTTCAAGTTAAAAATTTTCATTTTTCGGCTATAGGTGTGATGATTTTTCGGATTCGAGACTATAAAATTTGGATTTCTCGTCAAATTTTACGTCAAAATACTGGTCTAACTTTTTTCCTAACTAAGGGGTCACTTAAGGGGTCACGTGATCATTTTTTGGCTCCGAAACTATCAAATTCGGATTTTTCGTCAAATTTTACGTCATAATACTGGTCTAACTTATCTTGTAGCTCAAAGTTGAAAATTTTCATTTTTAGGGCCTTTAAGGCCTTTAAAGGCCCTAAAAGGCCTTCAGATCAACTTTTCACATAGCCTAAGCCACTGAACCCGCTAAAATGTACAATATCTGAAATTTTCATGGCTCTATCTCTTTCCGTTTGGGCCCCAATTCGTCCCCCGATTTTGAGACTTTTTTGGGCCTTTTTAGGGCCTTTAAGGCCTTAAAGGGCCCTTAGAGGGGTCGAAGCGAATCATAGCCTAAGCCACAGAACGTGATGGAATTTACCTTGTGTGAAATTTTCAAGTCTCTATCTCTTTCCGTTCAGGCTCCAATCCGTTTGCAAAAAAGCGTCGTGGGGTGGTATACTAGGGGGTGGCAATTTTTATCTTTTTTTGTCTTTTCTGGGGTGGTTGCCACTACCGTAATCCCAAATATTTAAATTTAAAGATCATAAAAACATGGTTATGAAAGCGCGGCCTTTTATAATACAAATATCTTTGGTTGAAGCTTAGGTGTCTACCACGTTTTCAAAATGAGAAGCTAGAAAACAGTGCTTTCCAGCTTCTGATTGGTTAAATTTGCGCCCCTAAAATACCTCTTTCTATTGCTTGCCAATTTGCAGTAAGTGAGGGGGCATAACTCATCTCCAGAAGTTTGAGAAGTGGCTAGGAATCTAAAAAGTTAGACAAAAATGGCCACTTAGTATTCGCATAGCTTGAACATTTAATTGGTAGGTATGTGGGCATAGTTTTGGCTAATAGAGAAATAGGGTACAGGAGTTTATATGTTAATTGGGCAGGTTCAAAACTATGATAATCTGTGATAATCTGTGTAAAAAGTGCCCCTCAGCGGGATTTGAACCAGCAATCTGGCTGCTTAAAGTGCTTAAACTACTTCAATTTCGACTAGGAATGCCACATCTAAATTCTGAACTTTCTGTCACTGGGCTCATGTCATATGATCACTAAGCCTCATTTGTCAGTGCCGGTCTTCATGGCTTCCTGGCTACTTCAGTAAATAGACCTAGATATAACACCAATAAACACATATTAATGTCATTATCACTTAGTAGGAAATAACTAACTCAGTCCGAAACTTGCTGTTTTGTTTGATATTTAAGATTGTATGGCAGTATGAGAAATAAACTATTTCCAAGGAAACAGATTGACAAACGGAAAATCGTAGGATACAAAACTGAGCAATCCACAAGGATTGCTAAATTTGAAATTACGAAACTACGTTTTCTTTGTAAAGAGGCTCCGCTTTAGAAATCTTAATAGGACAATCTTTAAAATCTTTGTGATGAATAAGAAAGGGTTTTTCCACTTTCACACTGAGCTTTCTTCATTTTCTTTGTCAATCAAAACTTACTCATACTTTTTAAGTCAGGTCAGAACACACGGAATATCGTAGGATACAAAACTCAGCAATCCATAAGGATTGCAAAATTCGAAGTTGAGAAACTAAGTTTTCTTTGTGAAGAGGCTCCGCTTAGAAATCTTAAGAGGACATTGTTTAAAATCTTTGTGATGAACAAGAAAGGGTTTTCCACTTTAAAACTGAGCTGTCTTCATTTTCTTTGTCAATCAACACTTAATCATATTTCTTTAGTCAGGTCAGAAATGTATGTGTTTATAGTTAAAATCAGAGAATTCTGAGTTTCCAGAAGGAGCTGTTAGAGGTGTTCGAAAACATGCCATAATCCGTTCCCTTATTTAGTTGAGAGGTACCTTTAATTGGACAGTCTGAAGACAAGCCTTCTGGAGTGCAAGCCAAATCTACACGGGGCAAAAATTAAAGCTTATTATAGAGCCAAGGGGAGGGGGTCGCTATCAATCACACAGGTTCGAACAAGTTGAAATTAAATCTTAAGAGAAATTGTGTAATACCTAAAAACATTATATAAGTTTTAGCGAGAGATTAATAAAGTTCATAAGGGTAAGATAACAAATTGAACCCCTAAATCTGAACTCCTTGAACAAATGATCCAAATAACATTACAATCGATCGATTAACATTACATAAGATCGATTTTAATGGTCAAAACAACTGCAATACTGAACTAGATACTAATTCTATTGTTTAAGCATGTACTCTTAAATTCTCGCTTTTACCGGACTACTTAAGCAGGATATAAGCTGGTTAGTAGTATTGATCCTGGTAGACAGTGTTATTGTCAGTAATGTAAAAATTGAATAAGGTGCACGAAATTGAAGTAGGGATAAGGACCCTTTCTAATCACTTTAACACATGCCTGTCTGCCTAGAGTTTCAATTCATTCTGTCATACAATAATTTTATTGTTAAATAATAGTTAAAACTCTAAAGTTCTCTTAGACTTGGTTTTCGATGCTCATTACATGTATTTGTTTGTCTACAGAAAGATCAAGGTAATTCGCCGTTTAAAAATTACATCCGATCTAGCATACTACTCAACTAATTACCCGTTATGACTTCCGACTCTACGACTTGCTTGTTACCCAAGTTTTGCCGTTTAATTATTGTTAACTATAACTTTTGATCATTAATGATCATCTCCAGTACAATAACTGCAGCTGCTAATTTGATAATTATTTTTACACTCTTTTACTTTTATCATTCTGTTCGCTTAAATTATAACTGTGGCAAACTGTGTTTCAGGGCTCAAACCGTAGTTTGTCCAACCAATAGTAGTTGGTGGAATGATAATTAGTTTCTAAAAAATTCCACCAAAAAACCGGAATTTTTATTGAGTAAGTCAAATAAAAAATCTACTGGAAAAAAATTGACGACAAAGGAATTTGTAAAAAATTATGAACTGCAGGACAAAAATATGGTTTTACTTATTAAAATCAAGAATATGCGTTCTTAAGTTCTAAGGAACGTAATTTACTTAACATACGGTCGTGTTGAACAAGAAAATGAACTTAATTGACAATAGAATGCTAATGGAGGAGTAAATTAAGATTTCCTCGGCTTTGAAAGATAGTTTGAACTTGAGATGTAAGATAATAGACTGGTTTACGTGGAGCTGGGAGAAAACAAGGTTCTATACAGCGGTAGTGATTAATTGGTACTAGAGAAATGAGTTTAACATTTTTCGGTGCGCATGTAAAGTTGTTACCTAGGTTACAGATCGGCTCTGGCGGAGGAAAGGGTAGATGCGATGTTTCCTACACATGCGTCCAAATTATTTGTTAATAGAGGTTCTAGTTGCGAAGCAGCATATCGATCAGATCAGAGTGTTGGAATTGAGTAACAGTCGTCATCCAATCAGTTTAAATTTTAACCCGTCTATTATATTACTTGATCTTATTACTCAAAAGTATTACGGACATTAACTGTTAGTAAACAATCGTTACCAACCAGGTCAGATATACAACAGACACAATTTGTTGACATTTTTCTACTAGAAACAGACATTATTTTTCAAAATGGATTTAGAACAATGTCCGACTCAATAATCAACATGACAAGTTACATTAATACATAACATAAATATTCAATAATCAAAACACATAATTATTCTATATTACATTTTATTCTCTATCACATACAGAGATTTACAGACATTCGCATAGTTCACATACCTTGCCTCATGACCAAGGTATTTCCCCCGTTGTTTTCACACACAATCTTATCGTCGAAGAAATACCCCAGGACGAAGCCTACAGAAATGAAGAAATAACAGACCGCACTGAAGATTATGGCTCGTTCAGGGTATCTGAAAATAAACGCTCATTTAAACAGTCGCTACATCTAATTATAATCTTATTAATTATCTAATTTGGTGGTTATCCTCCCGAAAAATGAAGCAAAATATATTCATTTTAAGACGGCAGAACTTTGGCGACCCAGCTTCAATGACTGTTGTAAGTTTTAACAAAGTATCCCTGGATTACTTCTCCCGAAAAAAAAACCGCGTATATCTCCAACTATCACGTAATAAATGCAATGTTGCTCATAATGCGTAAACCTAATTAAATCCCAACAGATTGCCGTTCAGCAATCAGCTCTAAGATAATGCCGAACTCTCTCTTTGTTTCTACGTGTTTGGTATAGCAACATGTTCGTTTAGTGGCGTATTAAGCTCTTGATCATATTTTTAGCAGTTTTCTAATTCCAGAACGAATAACACGCCAGTGTTAAAAAATATAATAGCATATAAGGATATAAAAGAATGCAATCTAGCATGGAACATTGGAAATTTCAACCTGAAACGTTGCTGGTCGAAGATGAAAGTCATTACGGTAAAGAGAGTGGCCAGACAGCATAGTCCGCCCCATACTAGAGTCCAGTGTTTTAATATGTTAGTGTTACCTGAATTGTTAGTGTTAGAGGTATAGTGTAATAGTGAGTGTTAGAGGTATAGTGTAACAGTTAGTGTTAGAGATATAGGGTAACAGTTAGTGATAGCTATGTTTGTAAAAATAATAATATGAAAGGGAGAGGGTTGAAGTTTTATAATGGGACAAGATAAGAGTTGGATAAAACCTGATGGTTTCAGAGAATTAATGAGAGAAAGAGTGAATCAAAAAGTGAGAAAATGAGAGAATTAAATAGAAACAAGAATTGCGGCCGCTTTAATTGTGTCAGGCGACCGCTGAATTTCCCTATCATGCCGTCGCTTATTATCATTAAACTTTGCGAAATGAGGAATGAAAAAAGACAACCTCGTACCAGACATAACTTCGGTTAGTTATTATTGTTCTGCATCGGCACGTGTAAATGCAGACGCGCGAGTAAATGCAGCCGTTTGATGCAGCCATGTTTGAAAATTTGCACGCGCAAAGTTTGAACACGATTGCGCGTTCTTTGCATAGTTTGTTTCAAATATCTTAACTCTGCATGACGTCGTCATTATTGTAATATTGTATTGTTTGTGCTGTCTTCATACTTCATTCATACTGCGTTGTTTTTATGCTTATGGCGTTTCATGAATTAGTCGTTCAAAAGATTTGTTCGGAGCTGGGATTAAAATCGTGTTACATTGATTTCTTAATCTGTCATTCGACAAAAGTCAATTAAACTTAAGTTTAAAAGAATTTTGATCGACTTTACTTTAACTTGTTATTGTTAATGTTTGATGATTGATCGTACATCTTGTTGCAGTTGTTGCAAAGCAATTATGTGTACATTTCATGATGCAGATGTGAAATCCATTATGCAGCCTCAGGCAGTTAAAACCTATAATCGTATTTCTATACATAATTAAGGTTGATAAAGGAGCGTGCACGCGGGCGTGCGCGCGGTCGTGCGCGCGGACGGACGGACGGACGGACACTTTTTGAGCTAATATTCCAAAATACCCCGATTTACGCTGTCGAGTGTCGATCGCCAACCCTTGTTTTGTACTTTTTGTGCACGTGCACAAAACGTATCAAAACAATCTTGCCATTTGGGCCCTTAAATTAAAAGAATATATTACAGTGAGGTGACTATTTAACATCTGACGTTAATTCTACTTTTAACTACAGAATAGTAACGAGATCCGGTTACATGTGCTGACATAGTTGTGAGAAAGACAAGGGATAATTTTCGTACGGAACACGCTTTTTTTAACCCCTCTTTTTTTAACTCAATACAAGAAAACTGTGCTGTGTGGAAGAAAACAGAGATTCAGAAGCAGCCCAATACATAGGACCACACACATTCCACACACATTCCACACACATTCCACACACATTCCACACACATTCCACACACAACAAATTCTGTAAGACGTAATTTTCCGGAAAAAGGTATGACTAGCGTCTCTAACCTCGAGGTCCGAAGTAATTAGAGTCGCATTTCAGGCCGCAGTTGAAATCGTTAAACTTTTTGTCGGCGTTGACGAGACCAATAGTTGGACAGTTGGATCTGTTGAAACCATAATCATCTGAGTCAGGGGTCTTGAGTTCTGTCGGCTGAAGAGAGGAAGAGAGGGATGAAAGATAGGTTGTTGGTTGTGAGTTGTTAGTGGGGATTTAAGAATGATGTGGGTTTTTGGTGATAAGATCTAGTTACTCGGTAATACTTATCAATGGAGTCAACAGTTAGAAATCTTAATCATTAAACAATCAAACTTGTCCAAAAGGACGTTTCTAAGGCGGGCTAAAACTAGAGGGACAAAATGAATCAAACTTCGGGTTGCAAAAACTTCAGATCTAAATCCGGTTTTGTCACTGAGAATTTCCGCGATTTTCCCAGAATTTCCGCAGTATATTATTGTAACCCTTCTTATTTATGTAAAATGTAACTTAGCCCACTCACGACTAAGTCTTTTGTTTTACGTTTACAGGTAACGTTAGTAACATCTGGTGACAACGAAATGGAGCATTAAAATTCAGCTAAGTTGTCTCGGTTCTAAAGAGGATGCAAAACATTCGATCTTAAAGGCTCGGTTACAGTCAACGAGAAATTTTCGTAATCTGAAAAAAAAACCTAAACCTTGACACACTTGATTTACATTTACATTAAAAATGAGTTGTATCTTATTAGTCAACAGAATAACACATGTATATAGAACTATAGATGTTCTATAGATTTTATCCTGCTTAGTGGATTACACACAATTAGTGGATTACACACAATTAGTATTAAATCCCGGAGATATTTATATTGCTATAACTATATAATATTTCTTTAGGTATTAAGTATTTTACAACGCAAACGACCGATAGCACAATGCACGTATACATTCAGTATATTTTTGTACTTCACAGTTTGTCTTCTAGTAAAGAGGGTTTCATTGTTGAAATTCATCAAACTTTCATCCTTTTCAGCACTTCGAATGGAAGTCATACTTTTTCATGATAATGAACAAATTGCAGAATGGTAACATTCCAATAATCATGGGATTGCACTACGTAAGAAATGATTTTGGATTAAAAATTCCCAGTCATTTCACGAAGTTTGAACTATTATTGCCATGTTCAGACAGCATCAGTGTTAATAAATGTTTACCTAAGTAACGTTAAAATACACATAAATCAAGAGCGTATTCGAAACTTTTAAACATCTCGTTGTCAGATGAGTCAACATTTATTTGAGCACGGCAAATTTGTCGGCTGAGTTCTAGATCTCAATGATTTCTGCACACAATGGGCGAGGTATTGTTGTTATTGGTGATATGGGCTGTAACAATGCAGGTACCGGCCCGTGGCTGATTAAACAAAAGTGCGGGTGACGAGAAGCTGGATTGAGATGAGTTGGGTCAATTAGAGTTGTCTTAACAAATTAGAGTTAGACTGATAAGGGATAAAGGGAATTTATTTGACCGAAAACTTATTCTCAGTCAAATCATATTGAACTGTAAATTGAACTTTATTCTTTGAAGATCAATGTACACAAAATGCCCAAGCACAAAAAATAGCATGTCACAAATGAGGGCTCCAGTTTATTTTGGAGGAACCCTTATTTCTATCTGAGCTGTGCTTTGTCGCTTTACCGTGTCAATGAATTAGAAAATAAAATATGATGCCAGTATCATCACATCTTAAACTCAACGACAAACAAACAAACAACTAAATAAACAAACCAACTAATAACAAACAAACAAACAAACAAACAAACAAACAAACAAACAAACAAACAAACAAACAAACAAACAAACAAACAAACAAACAAACAAACAAACAAACAAACAAACAAACAAACCTTATCAGGATCGTAGTGCTGATAAGTTCCGTTAACCACTTCCGGGAACATTTTAAAGAAGTTATCCTTGGTGTATGTAGGGTTTCCAGCACACACCTTGCTGATACTGGCAGGTTCGTTGGGGTCGTGTTCTGTGAACCAGTTGAATTTGTCGCAGGACAGGATCTCCGGCCAGGGGTAGCTGTGGGAGAAAATTGTTAAGGTATTTAAAAAAACCTTTGTGTGGTAGCAAAGTCTACAATTGCAATGGTTTCTATAAGGTTCAGGGTTGGAAAGTTGTATTGATGGTAAAAATCTAAATAGATCACAAATACAATACTGAAATATGAAGTATGCAGCACCTGTAATGAACCATAAGACTACTGCAGTTAAATCGGGACATCTCGCACTCCGCTCTGAAATTGTACAGACTGTTTTAACTCGACTACACTAATATACACTAATATACACTATATACACTATATACACTACACTAGCTATCTAAAATACAGTGTACGTTACATCTTACACAAAATGTTTTAACTCGACTACACTAGCTATCTGATATACAGTATACGTAACATATGGGTCAAATAGTATCCACCGCCACAGAACCGCTCAAGAGCGGTTTCTGGGCGGTTCTTTAGCACTAAAGTTGTCAGCCGGCTCTTAGCCGGTTCTTAAGTTTGACCATATTCCCAGTAAGTGATGGAAAATAAATTCAGCATTAATTTTACGCATTTGAAGTGTTTTTGTCTGCAGCACTTAACATCTCCAACCATTACAGTTTTATCGTATTATTGTATCGGTTACAGAATGCAGTATATGTTGGAATATGGCGGCACCTTAGAGATACTTACACGGGTATAAATTTACTTTCCAATTTCATGTAATTACGGCTCGTAACAGTGTTCCTTTTTCATTTGACCAACAAGCCTTGACATGTCACCAGGTCCGATTACAATAAGCTAAAATATGTAATTTGAAATTATAAACTTTCAACATTGCAATAAACTAACATATCTAGAAATAGTGCATTGTACATAGTATATACACACATAGCTACAGTGAATCCTCGTGGGCACACCCGATCAAATATCACTGTCAAATATTACAAGCACTGCCTCAATAACATACTACCGTCAGAACCTTTCTCCTAAATCATTAATCTTGACTGTCACCTTATTGCAAACCTTACACAGATCTTACATAAAACTGAGATCATAAAGATCTGTAAATTATTTTCCTTTTGAAGACAGAATTCTGAACAAGATGGGTCGGAGTGCTAGAACAGACATGCAACAGAAACAAAAGAAATTGTTTTAGAAGCGTTATTTTACAGTACACAGTCCTAGTCTTCAGTTCAAAGACAAAATCTAGTCTTCCAGAGGACGCATCAGTGTCTGAACCAGCCCAATAATTCGATCACCAACATTGAGAGAGTGTGGAACTGTTCATGAATATCAATTCAAAACACACAATGTGTCACGTGATCAACCACACCCCATTGCCACCCGATATATCAGCGTTCCTTGCTCGCACCCTCCCCTTATATAGCCTGATTTGTACACCGTCTAATGACAGAGCGCTATCATGATCCGTATTATCATTTCACATTGTTCCTTCATGACCCGTATAATGATTACACTTGGAGGGGAGGGCCAGAGTACAATGGAGATAGGGACAGTACCATGTCAAATTGATGGAGTCTGTGTAGTCCGTGATGACGTCATGAGTTGTTGGATGATATCATGCAGCTGGAGGAGGAAGATCGGAGGTATTTCAGAACAAATTTAGCTGGTGTCAGACATGATATTTCAAGACATTCAGTCAACCACCTCTACTTCAGAACAAATTTAGCTGGTGTCAGACATGATATTTCAAGACATTCAGTCAACCACCTCTAGTTCAACTATAAGTGTGACGTCACGTCTTATCGTGATGTTATGATTGTCTAATTTCTTGGGATCTAAATTTAGTGGTCACATCAACTAGTGTAGAGGTACGTGTCTTGGAAGTATCGACATAGACAAGCACAATAGACAAACAGACTCGTTACAACACAAACAGAGAGGCTTGAAGACCCCTCACAGACAACGGGCACTAAAACAACCAGACAAACTAACAGAAACATGGACATACAAAAAAAATAGATACACTATTAGACACAAACAAATTAACAGACACACTAACAGACACCCAAACATCCACACAGAAAATAGAACAGACACACTAACAGACACACAAACAAATTAACAGACACACAAACAGACACCCAAACATCCACACAGAAAATAGAACAGACACACCAACAGACACACAAACAAACTAACAGACACACTAAACTAGGAGATGTGTGCTACACTATAGTGGGTGTGACGAGTACACGGAAATAACGGCTTGTTTAACATCGGCAGCTCTGACAAGATCCTACACTCGACGTCTTGTGTTTGTGTGTAAGTATGTCTGTTTGTTACCACAATGGTACACGTAGTATCCTAACGGCCCTACCCTCAATTAGATATCATCAGTCCTCAATTTGGACAGATTCTGGGAGTTTATCTCATGACCGGCACATGGGACTGGAAGTATTGAGCCAGTACTATCTTCACTCACTACTAGCAATACATGTACTTGTAGAGAATGTCTCGTGGTAGAATCCCTGGTCTGTGATTGGCGGACAGGTGCCACGTGTCCAGATCTGCGTGTTTTGATTGGTTGCTTCCTGAACTTCCTGTTGCCCGGGTAGCAGTGTAAATGTGATGTAAGGAGCAGGAGCAGGAGTAACTGATGACTAGAACGTAGCTAAGTGTATTAGATGTAACTGATAAGCGATAGGTCCAGACAGCTTGGAGAGTAACTACTTGTTTCCTACTGGTCACGTGACTGAACTGCAGCTACCCAGCAGCCAATCAGAGAGCAGCAATATATCCACATGTAGTTACCTTGAGAAACTCTGCTGATGATACATCCGAATTTGAATAACAACATTCATAACATCATATTTTTCGCTGCATCACGGACGGTATTACATTGCATATTTTAGTTGTCGGCGTTGGATGTAGGCTCCAGGCTGCAGGATCCAGGTTGTTAAGAGCCGGTCCTACTGAGACTGAAAATACCAGACTCCACCTTAATTGTATTACACAAAATATATTCCTATCGAGCTGAGTCCAGCTACATGGCTAAAATAGTAGTTCTAGGGTATTATCTGAAGTATTGGTCAAGCCGTCAAGTGATATCGCAACAATACCTGTATAGCAAACATAGGAAAATTGTTGTTCGAATAGCTAAAATGCGACACTAAGGTCGTTTCTACCTACGATGTTTTCATTGAGTTTGAGATCTAATACAAGAGCTAGAAAATATACCGAACTCATTGGGGTACTAAGGTACACGTATCATGACGTGTGTTTAACTGTGTGTGTGTATGTGTGTGAGTGTGTGTGTGTGTGTGTGTGGTGTGTGTGTGGTGTGTGTGTGTGTGTGTGTGTGTGTGTGTGTG